>NC_051170.1:164567168-164579668 GCF_013339725.1 Rhipicephalus microplus | reverse complement strand
TTGGAAGGCTTTTCTGATCAGTCGAATGAGGCTTTCGATAACAACAAAGTTGTCTGTGCGCTCCTTCTTGACTGCAGCTAGGCTTTCGAAAGTGTCCATCACACCTTGTTATTGGATAAACTTTTTCAGTTAGGGTTTAGGGGTGCTTTCTGGTCTTTGTTGGCTAAATTCCTTCAAGGCAGTTGTCAACTTGTATCAGTTGAACAATCTCACAGCGCGTTCCGAATCATCAAAACCGGCGTTCCACAGGGATCAATTCTTAGTCCGCCGCTATTCAATATTTTTGTAAATGACCTTCACGGCGCGATACCGGTTTCTCTATATCAATACGCCGACGACACTGGAGATCGTGACGACTACAAACAACTTTTATGAGGCGATTACTCTTCTTCAGTCAGTGCTACTAAAGCCATGGATTGGTTTCGAGACAACCTTATTAATGTAAATGTGTCTAAAACTAATCTAATATGCCTCCATAATCCATTGAAGAAAGTAACCCTCGACTATCCTTTCATTTTGCATTGTTCTGACTGTTCATCCTGCTCTTGTAGTCTATTACAGTATTTATCTGTTGTGAAATACCTTGGCTTATACATTGACCAGCGACCTTTCCTGGAATAGTCATCTCGCCTATGTTTGCAAAAGACTTCGCGCTGTGTCATGTCTTGTTATATAACATAAGATCCAAACATGCCGTTTTCAGTAGGTAAGATGATAGCACACGATTTAGGTTACAGTATATTTCGTTACGGAATAACCATTTGCGGACACTGTGCTGTCCGATGGCACAATATAATAAACAGTATATTGCGTTCGATTTAAAAAATATATGTATGTATGTACGTATGTATGCATGTATGTTTTATGTATGTATGTATGTATGTATGTATGTATGTAGTGTATGTATGTATGTATGTATGTATGTATGTATGTATGTATGTATGTATGTGTGTATGTATGTTTTTTGTCTATGTATGTATGTGTGTATGTATGTATGTGTGTATGTGTGTGTCTATGTATGTGTGTGTGTTTGTGTGTATTTGTGTATATGTGTTTGTATGTATGTATGTATGTATGTATGTATGTATGTATGTATGTACGTATGTATGTATGTGTGTATGTGTGTATGTGTATGTATGTGTATGTGTGTTTAAGAGTATGTGTGTGTATGTACGTGTGTGTGTGTGTGTGTGTGTGTGCCCCGCCGCGGCGATCTAGTGGCTAAGGTACTCGGCTTCTGACCTGCAGGATGCGGGATCGAATGCCGGCGTTGGCGGCTGGATTTCCGATGGAGGTGGAAATATTGTAGGCCCGTGTGCTCAGATTTGGGTGAACGTTAAAGAACCCAAGGTGGTCGAAATTTCCGAAGCCCTCCACTACAGCGTCTCTCAAAATCATATGGTGGATTTGGGACGTTAAACCCCACATACCAATCTATCATGTACATGTGTGTGTATTTTCGTGTGTGTGTGGGTGTGTGTGTATGTCTGTATGTGTGTGTGCGCGTTGAAGTGCGTGTGCGTGTGCGTGTGTGTGCTTGTGTGTGAGTGTTTGCGTGTGCATGCCTGTGTTTGTGTGGGTGTGTGCGTGCGAGTTCATGTGTGTGCGCGTGCGTGTGCGTGTATGCGTGCGCGCGTGTGTGTATGTGTGTGTGTATGTGTGTGTGTCTGTATGTATGTGTGCGTGTGTGTGTCATATGTATGTGTGCATGTATTTATGTCTGTGCATGTATTTATGTCTGTTTATGTCTGTCTGTGTGTGCATGTATTTATGTCTGTATGTGTGCATGTATGTGTGAGTGTGCAGGTATATGTATGTATGTATGTATGTATGTATGTATGTATGTATGTATGTATGTATGTATGTATGTATGTATGTATGTGTATATGTATGCATGTGTGTATGTGTGTGTATATGTATGTATATTTGTGTGTATGTGTTTGTGTATGTATGTGTGTATGTATGAGTGTGTATGTATATATGTGTGTGCATGTATGTGTGTATGTATGAGTGTATGTATGTATGTGTGTGTGTGCGCGTGCGTGTATGTGTGTGTGTGTCTGTATCTATGTGTGCAGGTATGTATGTATGTATGTATGTGTATGCATGTATGTGTGTATGTATGTGTGTTTGTATGTATATGTGTGTATGTGTATGTATATATGTATGTATGTATGTGTATGCGTGTGTGTCTATGTATGGGTGTGTATGTGTGCAGGTATGTATGTGTGTGTATGTATGTGTGTATTCATGTGTATGTATGTGTGTATGTATGTATGTGTGCGTGTGCGCATGCGTGTGCGCGTGTGTGCGTGTGTGTGTGCGTGCACGCGTGCGTGTCTGTGCGCGTGTGTGCGTGTGTGTGTGTGCGGGTGCGTGTGTGTGCGTATGCGTGCGCGCGTGTGTGATCGCCTGTGTGTGTGCGTGCGTGTGTGTGCGTGTGTGTGCGCGTGTGCGTGTCCTGCATGTGCTCCTATGCGTGCGTGTGTGCGCGTGCGTGCGTGTGCGTGCGCGTATGCGCGTGTGCGTGTGTGTGCGCGTGCGTGTGTGTGTGCGTGTGCGCGCGCGCGCGTTTTTGCGTGTGTGCGTGTGTGTGTCATATGTATGTGTGCATGTATGTAGGTGTGTATATGTGTGTGCAGCTGTATGTATGTATGTATGTATGTATGTATGTATGTATGTATCGTATGTATGTATGTTGTATGTATGTATGTATGTTGTATGTATGTATGTATGTATGTATGTATGTATGTATGCAATGTGTCTAGGGTGTAAGGTAGTGTGTTTGTGTGTATGTGTGGGGTGTATTTATGGGTTAGTGTATGTGTTTATGTGTATGTGTATATATGTGTGTTGTGTTTGTGCATGTATGTGTGTGTGTATGTATGAGTGTGTATGTATGTGTGTATGTATGAGTGTATGTATGTATGTGTGCGTGTTGGCGTTGCATGTGTGTGTTCGAGTGTAGTGTGCGAGTTCTAGCGTGTGTGCATGCGTGTGCAGCGTGCCGGTGATATATTGTGTGTGGTCTGTAGGTGTGTGTGTATGCATGTGTATGTATGTATGTATGTATGTATGTATGTATGTATGTATGTATGTATTATGTATGTATGTAGTATTATGTATGTATGTATGTGTCTATGTATGTGTGTGTGTATGTGTGTGTGTGTATGTGTGCAGGTATGTATGTGTGTGCGTATGTGTGTGCAGGTATGTATGTGTGTATGTATGTACTTGTGCTTGTCCGCATGCATGTGCGTGCGCGTGTGTGTGTGCATGCGTGCTCGTGCGCGTGCGTGCGTGCGCGTGTGTGTGCGCGTGTGTGCGTGCGTGCATGTTCGTGCGTGTGCGTGCGTGTGCCTGTGTGCGCGTGCGTGCGCGCGCGTGCGTGCGTGTGTACGCGTACTTGCGTGTGCGTGTGTGTGCATGCGTGTGCGTTTGCGTGTGCATGTGCGCGCGTTTGTATGTGTGTGTCTGTATGTACGTGTGCGTGTGTATGTGTGTCTGTATGTGTGTGTGCGTGTATGTATGTCTGTATGTATGTGTGCATGTATTTATGTCTGTACAAGTGTGTATGTATGTATGTGTGTATGTATGTGTGTGTGTTTGTATGTAGGTGCGTGTATGTGTGTGTGTAATTGTATGTATTTATGTATGTATGTACGTATTTATGGTGGTGTGTGTATGTGTGTGTGTATGTATGTGTGCATGTATGTGTATATATGTGTGTTTGCGTGTGTGTGCTAAAGTGTGCGTGTGTGTGTGGGTGTGCGTGTGCATGTGTGTGTGTGCGTGTGTGCATGTGCGTGTGTGTGTGCGTGTGTGTGCGCGCGTGCGTGCGCGTGCGTGTGTGCGCGTGCGCGTGCGTGTGAGCGTGCGTGTATGTGTGTGTGTTTGTATGTATGTGTGCGTGTGTATGTGTCTCTGTATGTGTGTGTGTTTGTGTGTCTTTAGGTATGTGTGCATGTATGTATGTCTGTATGTATGCGTGCATATATGTATGTGTGTCTGTATGTATGTGTGCATGTGTGTGTATGTGTGTATGTATGTGTGTGTATAAGTCTATGTATGTGTGTGTACTGTGTCTCTGTGTAAATGTATGTATTTATGCATGTAAATATGTATGTGTGGATGTATGTATGTAGGTATGTGCGTGTATGTATGTATGTATATATGTATGTACGTATGTATTTATGTATGTGTGTATGTATGTTTGTATGTATGTATGTACATATTTATGTATGCATGTATGTGCGTGTATTTGAGTATGTATGTGTGTGTGTATGTACATTTGTGCTTATGTACATGAGTGTGTGTACGTATGTGTATGTACGTGTGTGTTTGTGTGTGTGTACGAATGTGTGTGTACGTGTGTAGGTATGCACGTGTGTGTATGTGCGTGTACGTGTGTTTGAACGTGTGTGTGCGCGCGTGTGTGCGCGTACATATGTGTGTGTATGTGCGCGTGTGTGTGTGTGCGTTCGTGTGTGTGTGTGCACGCGTGTGCACGCGCGTGTGTGTGTGCGTGCACGTCTGCGCGCGTGTGTGCGCGTGTGTGTGCGTGCGTGTGCGCTCGTGCGTGTGTGCGCGTGTGTGTGTGCGTGTGCGAGCTTGTGTGCGTGCTTGCGTGTGTGCGCGCGGGCGCACGTGTGCGTGCGTGTGAGTGTGTATGTGCACGCGTGTGCGCGCTTGTGTGTGCACGTGTGCGCGTGTGTGTGTGCACGTGCGTGCACGCATGCATTTGTGCGTGCATGCGCGCGTGCGCGTGTGTGTGTATTTGTGCATGTGTGCATGTGTGTTTGCGTGTATCTGCGTGTGTGCGTGTGTGTGCGTGTGCGTGTGTGTGAGTGTTTGCATGTGCATGCCTGTTTGTGTGTGAGTGTGTGCGTGCGCGTGTGTGTGCGCGTGTGTGCATGTGTGCGTGCGCGTGCGTGTGTGTCCGCGCGTGCATGTATGTGTGTATGTCTGTGTGCGTGTGTGTGTGTCTGTATGTATGTGTGCGTGTGTGTGTCATATGTATGTGTGCGTATATGTATGTTTGTGTGTAAGTGTGCATGTATGTATGTGTGTGTGTATGTGTGTGCAGGTATATGTGTGGGTGTGTATGTATGTATGTATGTATGTATGTAGTATGTATGTATGTATGTATGTATGTATGTATGTATGTATGTATGATGTATGTATGTATGTATGTATGTATGTTTGTTTGTTTGTTTTGTTTATATGTATGTATGTATGTATGTATGTATGTATGTATGTATGTAGTATGTATGTATGTATGTATGTATGTATGTAATGTATGTAATATGAAGTCTTGGTAGTCTTGGTTGCGACAGCATTTAATTGAGGAAAGATCTCGCAAACGAACGGGCAGAGCCAGTACACAGACGATGACGATGATGATGACCCAGAGTGGCAATGAGGACAAAGAGACAAGCGGAAGATGGTGATTGTGATCATGCAGGGATGAGGACGATGTAAGTAAGAAATGCTCACACTAATTCTTTCCACTTGGAAGCTGACACCCTGGCCGCCGTAAGTGAAAGTGACGGGGAACGTCGCGAGAAAGGTTTCATGCGACAAACGTGGAAAATCTCTGTGCTGCGGTAGCGGCGGTCTGTTGGGGCGACGAGTGGTGTCACACGATTAATAACCGGCGAAGTCTGTTCTAAACAAATGTATGGCCCGATGAAGCGTGGTTGGAATTTGTCGCAGAGACCAGGAGTGCGAATAGGTGTCAAAAGCAAGCACCTCATCACCAGGTTGGAAAGACACAACGCGGTGGGATTCGTCATAGATTATCTTTCGCTCGTGCTGGCTCTCTTCAGTATTGATGCGAGCCTGATGGCGAGACTGGGCCAGGCGGGAAATGTATTCTTCGCTAGAAGACTGACATGAATTCCCATGGCTGCTGAAGAAGACGTCGAGAAACGTAGTCGGGGTGCGTCCGTACACGAGGTAAAACGGTGAGTAGCAAGTTGTTCGCTGAATGGCTGTGTTCTAAGCGAATGTCAGGAATGGTAAAAGAGTATCCCAGTTTTTGTGGTCGGGGTGGACGGAAACGGCTATCATGCCTGCAAGGGTTCGGTGAAATATTTCTGTGAGACCATTTGTCTGAGGGTGGTAGCTTGAAGCTGTCTTGTGAGTAGTTCCAGAAGCGCGCAGTACTTCATTTACCATTTGTGACAAAACACTTTGCCGCGATCACTAAGCAGTACACGAGGAGCCCCATGACGGCAGGATTATGGCGTGAAGAATAAAATCTGCAACTTCCACAGCTGAGCCTGTAATAACAGAGGAAGTCTCATCATAGAGTGTCAGGTGATCAACAGCGGTCACTATCCATCGTTTGCCAGCAGATGTGACGGGGAGAGGCCCGTAAAGGTCAACACCTACAACCTCGAAAGGCATTGAAGGGCACGGAAGTGGCTGTAGAGGTCCAGCAGGTGCCGACGTGGGGAGTTTACGACGCTGGCATGGTAGCAGGAACCGACGTACCGAGCTACATAGAAGAAAGGCCAGGCCAGTAATACCGACATCGATTGGCGTCAAGAGTTTTTTTTAAAACCAAGATGACCCAGCGTCAGTCATCGTGGAATGCTTCGAGCACCTGAAGTCGAAGAGAGCGTGGCAGTATAGTAACCCAGCGCTGACCGTCAGTGTGGTAGAACGTGCGGTAGAGAACCCATTGCCAGCTTAAAGTGCAGGAGGTGACGACGGAAGTCGCGCGTTTGGTGAATGAGAAACTCCCGAAAGGTGGTCCTCATTATGCGTCTGCAGTATGAATCGGACCGCTGGTGGGAGATAAATGTTGGCTCGTCGTCCGAAAAGGGTTGCGTTATCGATGCGCGGCGTATGAACTTTGGTAGATGTTGGCGGTTGAGTTCCACCAACGCTCATATGGGTAGTTGGAAGCGGGCAACGAGATAAAGCATCGGCGTCTTGAGGTTTTCTGCCTACTTGTAAGTTTTGTCAAAGTCGTACTCCTGCAAGCGTAGTATCCACCGACCTAAGCGTCCGGACAAGTTCTTCAGTGTAGAAAGCCAGCATAAAGCATGGTGGTCCGTAATGATTGTGAAGTGACGGCCGTGGAGATAGGGACGAAACTTCTGGACCGACCAAACCACAGCCAAGCACTCTTGCTCCGTTATAGTGTAGTTCTTTTCAGCAGGGGTGAGTACGCGACTGGCATATGCAACAACTTTCTCTAGGGAAGACTTGTCGCGTTGTAAAAGAACGGCTCCTATTCCAAGGCCACTAGCGTCGGTATGAAGGATAGTCGATGCGGCTTCGTCAAAGTGGCAGAGCAGAGGTTCAGACGTGAGTGCCCACTAAAACAGCTCGAATGCCGTTTGACATTCTTGAGACCACAGAAAGGGGACGTTCGAAGCGAGTAGTTTGTGTAATGGAGCAACAATAGAAGCGAAGTTCTGGATAAACCGGCGAAAATAGGAGGCAATGCCAAGGAAACATCGAAGCTGCTTTGGTTTTTCGGGACGCGGAAAGTGAAGGACTGCAGAAATCTTGTCAGGGTCGGGCCGGATGCCATCTTTGCTAACGACATGTCCTAAGACCTTGATAGATTTGCTAGCAAAAGAGCATTTCTCAGTGTTTATTTGAAGCCCGGCGCCGGCAAGGCATGTCAGAACTTGATCCAGTCGTTCTAGGTGCTCAAGAAACGTTGACGAAAAGATAATAATGTCGTCCAGGTAGCAAAGGCAACTTTTCCATTTCAGGCCGCGCCGCACGGTATCTATCATGCGCTCAAAAGTCGCGGGTGCGTTGCAGAGCCCCAAAGGCATCACGTTGAATTCATATAGCCCGTCGGGGGTCGCAAACGCCGTTTTCTCCTTATCATCTTCATGCATGGGGATCTGCCAGTACCCAGAACGCAAGTCAATGCTTGAAAAAAATTCCGCGCCTTGTAGGGAATCAAGGGCGTCGTCAGTGCGTGGCATAGGGTACACGTCCTTGCGTGTGATCTTATTGAGCGCCTGGTAGTCCACGCAAAAACGCACAGAGCCATCTTTTTTTGCGGACCAAAACAATAGGAGACGACCAAGAACTAGATGATTGACGGATGATTTCCCGTTTAAGCATGTCCGCAACGTTTTCTTCTATTATTTTTCTTTCAGCTAGAGACACGCTTTAGGGTCGGCGGTGTACGATAGATGTCCCAACAGTTTGAATTCGATGTGCTGTAGTATTAGTGCGGCCCAGCTTAGACGAGCAAAAATCGAAAGAATTTGCATGTTTATGTAACAATGCGAGCAGCTGCTGCCTTTGTGAATGTGTCAATTCGCTGCTGATAGTGGTGGTAAAGGCGGAGGAAGAAACATGCTCACCCAGGGAAGGTTGTTTGGATGCGATGGCCTGAAGTGGCGTGACAAATACAGGCTCGAAGTCGGCAACACGGGCCACAGTAGTGCCTTGTGGCAGTAAGATCTTCTCCGGCGTAAAGTTGACAGCGGTGACAAGTGTAGAGCCATTGCAAAAACGAGCGACACCGGACGGAATAACTATACCTTTACAAACACAAAGTGGTGACGGTGAAACCAATACATCACCGTGATAGATGTCATTGGACGTAATGCTGACAATTTGCTCTTGTAGTGGAGGCAGTTCGGTGTCTTTCGCAGCGACCAGACGTAGTGGCTTGTGATTGTCGTCGTCAAGCATATAGTCGGTGTCAGCGAGGGTAACGACGCGTTGTCCACAACAAATCGCCGCGGAAGCAGATGATAGAAAATCCCGACCTAAAATTAGTTGGTGAGAGCAGCGGGACAGGACAGCAAACTGGACATGATGGCGGATGCCGTCGATGAACACATGCACAGTACAAAGCGCGGAAGGGCGAATGACATTCCTTGGGCAGCAACCAACGTGGGGCCATAGTAAGGCATCATTACTTTCCTTGAATGTTCACACAAATCAGCACGCATCACAGACAATGTCGCACCTGTGTCCACCAAAGCATCGACTCGCACTCCTTCCACTTCCACAGAAAGCGTGTTACACGGGCCTGATGGACGAATTTCAGTTCTAATTCCGAATGCAGTTTTTCCTCCTCAAACTGCATCACTTAGTTTCCCGAATGAATATCAGATGAGAATGAGGCGGGCCGAAGTGGAGAAGTGGAACGGCGGAAGGACGAAGGCGAGCGGCGTCTTGTGTTTCGGCTGTTTCCTGGTGTAGTCGATGCCGGAGGAGATGGAGACCGGTGCGGGGGAGACGAATTACGCCGACCTCGATAAGACGCCTCAGTATACGAATCCCGTTCGCGCACGTCGTTCCGACGCTCATCTTGCTGGCGCTTTCAGCAGAAACTAGATATGTGGCCGCGATAGCCACAGTAGTAGCATACAGGGCGAGACGAGCGCCACTGTTGGGAATAGGAGGCATTCAAGGCACCTGAAGATAGTGCAGTTAGGTGGGCCGGAGGGTCAGGGAGCACGGAATGGTAGTTTACTGGGGGAGCGGCAGCAACTTATGCGTAGGATGGACGCAGCAATGTCACGTGGGCGTCACTGGGAGGCACGGCAGCAACTGCAGGGTACGTGGGTTTGGGGCGTGAAGCAGGTGGCTGTACAGGCGCAACGCCGGTCAGCGATGTAAGTTCCTCCCTGACGATGTCACGCAAGGGCACTCCCGTAGACTGTGTAGGACACGGTGTAGGAGGTGTGAAGCCCATAGACCGCAATTCTTCACGTATAATGTCGCGGATGAGTCACGCAGGTGGCCATGAGACGTAGAGTGGTGGTCGTCAATGGAGGCGAACAGAGTCCAGCGTATCAAGGCGCTGGCATGTCATCACGACATCAGCGATAGTAGCTGGGTTTTGGACAGCAAGTGAATTAAAGGCAACAGGCCCAATGCCTTTCAATATGTGGTGCACTTTGTCCGATTCCGGCATTGATTGATTGACACGCCGGCACAGTGCGAGGACATCCTCGATGTATGAAGCGCAGGATTCACCGGGATGTTTTCGGCGAGTATCAAGTGTCCTCTTCGCGATGGCGGATCGAATGTCCGGGGTGCCAAAAACGTGTCGCAGCTGCTGCTGGAAGGTAATCCAGTCGGGTAGGTCAATGACATGGTTAAAATACGATGTCTTTGCGACTCCGGTCAGACAAAAAGGGACGTAACGCAGTTTAGCGGCCTCGTCTCACCGATTAGCGACACTTACGTGGTCGTAGTCGTCGAGCCAGTCTTCTACGTCTTCTCCACGAAGACCAGCGAAGAGCGGGGGTTCCCGCTGATGCCCGTGTATGTAAATAGGAGGGGCAGCTTGTGTCGGTGCGTGGTTGATGACATTGGCTCCGGTAGGCTCGGTCTGGGACATGCTGCCTGACAGTGGGCGCAATTGGCGGCCTGAACGAAGCTCCAGCGGGTAGAGCGTGCTGCGGGAGGTAAGAGGACCGAAAATCCATCTTCACCACGTATGAAGTCTTGGTAGTCTTGGTTGCGACAGCGTGTAATTGAGGAAAAACCTCGCAAACGATCGGGCAGAGCCAAAACACAGACGATGACGATGATGATGACCCGGAGTGGCAATGAAGACAAAGAGACAAGCAGATGATGGTGATTGTGAAAATGCAGGGATGAGGACGATGCAAGTAACAAATGCCCAAAGTGTGTATGTATGTATGCATGTACGGTGTTGTATGTATGGTATGTATGTAGGTATGTATGTATGTATGTATGTATGTTATGTATGTATGTATGTATGTATGTATGTATGTAGTATGTATGTATTGTATGTATGTTAGTATGTATGTATGTATGTATGTATGTATGTGATGTATGTATGTATGTATGTAAGGTATGTATGTATGTATGATGTACTGTATGTATGTATGTAGTATGTATGTATGTATGTATGTATGTATGTATGTATGTATGTATGTATGTATGTATGTATGTATGTATGTATGTATGTATGTAGTATGTATGTATGTATGTATGTATGTATGTATGTATGTATGTATGTATGTATGTATGTAATGTATGTATTGTAGAGAAGCCGCCGAACACTGAAGTGGGTCAAACTCTCAAGTGTTCTCTAGTGGGTCTACCGAAAAAGGACGCTGCTCGCGCTGGGAATCCGTGCTTGGCTGTTACTGTCGCCAATGTGTATACTCGCTGCTTGCCTGCTAATAAACGCCATAACAAATTGGTGGAGAGTGCTACAATCCCCTTCGATGCCCTAGGAACTGCGCTCACGTACCCTGCAATCTACCATGTCCTATGACGCCTCTCAGCAAACGCCTCCTCCCATGCCACCCCCTTGTCCTGGTGTCGTCAGGATCCGAGATCCACCCATCTTCACGGGCACCGATGGCACTGACGTGGAGGACTGTCTCGCCATTTACGAGCGCGTGAGCGTCCGCAACAAATGGGACGAGGACGGCAAGTTGACAAACTTGGTGTTCTAGCTTGCGGGCGTTGCAAGTTTGTGGTACAACAACCACGCGTCCGATGTCGCAACCTGGTCCGATTTCAAGACCGCTATCACCAACGTTTTTGGCCGCCCTGCCATTCGTAAGCGGCAAGCCGAGCAGCGCTTACGCGAACGCGCTCAGTAGGCCGGTGAATCATTCACCAGTTACATAGAAGATGTACTGGACCTGTGCAAGAAATCCAACGACAGCATGTCCGAATCAGACAAGATACGGAACGTCATGGAGGGCATTGACGATGATGCCTTCACGATGCCAAAAACCCAGGCACAGTAGCTGAGGTCATCACGCTGTGCCAGAGCTACGAGGAACTCCGCCGGCAGCGTTCGACGACCCGTCGCTCCACCCCACGAGATGCAGGGCTTGCAGGCTTGGAGGTGAGCTGTGATCAGTTGGCACTGCTGGCAGACCTCAAGTCCTCCATACGTGAGGAAATCGCGCGGCAGTTCGCTCTCCTGCCATTTGCCCACCCACCGGCTGCTCAAAAATCGGCCACTACCATTCTTCCACCTATCCGCCGAGCAATTGAGCAGGAAATAGCGGAGGTCATACCTGCGTACCAACCACAACAGCTTCCGGCCCCTGCGCCCCCCAAGTTACGCCCAAGTGGTCGCCAGGCCGCCTTCAGTCGTTCAACCGCCCGCCCCACTGACTTACGCCGAAGCTGCCGGACGACCTCCATCCTTTGCAGCGGGTATGCCGGCTACGTATGATGACGTGACCTCTCAGACTCAGCTCTAGCATCCCCTGCAGCCTTTCCAGTCACAGTTCCGTCCATCGGCTCTTGCCTCACGGACAAGACCTACCCCAGCGAACCGATGGCGCACACCCGACAACCGGCCCATCTGCTTTGCGTGCGGTTACGCCGGTCACGTAGCCTGTTATTGCCATCGCGTACAGCCGGCTCCTATTTCTTCGCCTGTTGCTGGCCACTTCAGTCGTCCCTATCACGACGAACCACCGCCTATGCCACGCCGTCTCGCCCAGGTCCATCTCCTCGAAGGTCGCCGTCTCCACGACGTCGTTTCCTGTCCCCCATGA
>NC_051170.1:164554505-164567068 GCF_013339725.1 Rhipicephalus microplus | reverse complement strand
AGTTGCAGGCGCTGAGCAAAGGCCGAAGGCATCACCTTAAACTCGAAGAGGCCGTCCGGTGTTATAAACGTGGTCTTCTCTCGGTCTCTTTTGTCGACTTCGATTTTCCAATAGCCAGTCTTGAGGTCCATTGACGAAAAGTACTTGGCGTTATGTAGCCGATCAAGTGCGTCGTCTATTCGTGGGAGAGGATACATGTCCTTTCTTGTGATTTTGTTCAGGCGGCAATAATCGACGCAGAAACGTAGGGTCCCGTCCTTTTTCTTCACTAACACCACGGGGGATGCCCATGCGCTCTTGGACGGCTGGATAATGTCATCCCGCAGCATTTCATCAACTTGTCAATTCATGGCCTCACGTTTTCGCGTCAAAACCCTGTACGGACTCTGACGGAGTGGTCTGACATTTTCTTCGGTTATGATGCAATGTTTCGTGATTGGGGTCTGCCGAATTTTCGATGACGACGAAAAGCAATCTTCGTATTGCAGGAGCAGGGCTTTGAGCTGTTCTTGCTTATCGTTCGGAAGTCTGGGATTGACGTCGAAAGCTATGGGAGGGGCTTGGTTCCTCTGAGCAGGTTCCGCAGAATTGACGAGGGTGAAAGCACTGGTGGCTTCGGCAATTTCTTCGATGTATGCCACCGTTGTTCCTTTGTTCACATGTTTGTACTCATTGCTGAAATTCGTGAGCATAACCGTTGCTTTGCCTCCCGCAGCTCTGCAATAATTCTTGGGACGCAAATATTTCCGGTGACCAACAGATGCTGACTCCCTTCAACGACGCCTTTCAAATCAGGTGATTTAGGCGCGCCGACTGAAATAATGACGCTTGAGCGAGGCGGCATGGTGACTTGTTCTTCCAGCACATTCAAAGCATGGTGTCCTGACGGCGTGCGCGGCGGTAGTGCTTCTTCTGTGGGTAACGTTATCGACTTTGTTTTTAGGTTGATGACAGCACCAAGGAGGCATAAGAAGTCCATGCCAAGGATGACATCTCTCGAGCAACGCTGTAGGACTACGAAGTCTGTAGGATAAATACGGACGTTAATGGTGACTCTCGCTGTGCAGATTCCTGCAGGCGTTACGAGATGACCTCCAGCTGTCCAGGCCTCCAGGCCTTTCCAAGCTGTCCTAACTTTCTTTAACTTCGCGGCGAACGACCCACTGATGACACAATAGACAGCTCCAGTATCGAGGAGAGCGGTCACACTGTGGCCGTCGATAAAAACGTCGAGGTCACTAGTTCGCCGTCTCGCATTACAGTTAGGGCGTGGCGTCGGGTCACGGCTGTGTCGGCTTGTTCCGCTGCTTCCATGTTGCGTTGTCCGGCCACCTTCGGTAAGTGAGCTTTTGCCGTCAGGGCTTTGCCTGGTTGGCGTTGTGTTCGGAAAGATCCATCGCGGCGGCGTCGTTGTCGGGGGATCTTCGGTAGTTCGTCGCACAGCAACCGCACCTCCATCGGTTGCTGCCCTTAGTTTCCCGGATACGGGCTAGGAGACCAGCTCCGCGTTGGGCCAGAGTACTGCCGGGGGTGCGGTGACATGCGGCGGCTGGGCGACGGCGAACGGGAAGGACTTCGTGGTGTCCATTGAGTTCCTGTCAGGTAGTCGGCGATGTCACGTGGCCTTTCCCCTGGCTGCGGACGTGGTGCATCGACGGCGAAGCCACGCAGTCCCATCTGTCGGTACTGGCAACGGCGGTAAGTGTGCCCGGCCTCGCCGCAGTGGTAGCACAGTGGGCGGTGGTCAGGGGTGCGCCAAACGTCGGTTTTCCTCGGCGCACTGCGCTGGCCACTGGAGAACGGTAGGTCGTCGGTGGGGGTGGTGGCGGCGGTGGTGTCTGGCGACAGAAGTGTGACGGGGCGGCGTTTTGGCGTGGACGGGGAGCAGCGTTGTGGCGCACTGCAGCGGCGTAGCTCATAGTTTCTGGCTCGGGCAGTGGTGTTTAGGGAATTCGAAGCGATTGCCGAACTTCTTCTCGCACAATGTCGGCGATCGAATCTACTTGAGGTTGCGCCGAAGGCAACAGTTTGCGCAGCTCTTCCCGCACGATCGCTCGGATTGTTTCCCGCAGGTTGTCGGAGTCACTGGCTTGAGCAGCAGCGCATTCTGGAGTCAGGCGATGATTGTACTGTCTGGTGCGCATGTCCAGGGTTTTTCGATGGTGGTCGCCTCGGATACAAATTCTTGGACGGTGTTCGGTGGATTCCTCATTAGTCAGTCCCGCGAAGAGCTCCTGTTTGACCCCTCGCATGAGGAAACGAACTTTCTTCTCCTCAGGCATGTATGGGTCAGCGTGACGAAATAGGCGGGTCATCTCCTCTGTAAAAATTCCAACCTTTTCATTTGGTACTGAACTGGGTCTCTAGTAGAGCAGCGGCCCTCTCTTTGCGAGCGACGCTCGCGAACGTTTGCAGAAATGCGCCGCAGAAGACATCCCACGTTGGGAGCGTGGACTTCCGATTCTCTAGCCAGGTCCTTGCGGTGTCTTCCAGGTAGAAGTACACCACGACGGAGCTTTCTTCGTTGTCCCAGTGGTTGAGGGCGGCCACACGGTCGTATGTTTCTAGCGAGGTTTCCGGGTCTTCAAACGATGACCCATGAAACGTTGGTGTTTCCCTGAGTTGATGAATGACGATCGCGGGCTGGGACGCTCCGGTTGTCATAGTCGCTGCAGTAGAGGTCATGGCCTTGGCCTTTTCCGCGGCTTGTCTTGTAGAAGCCCGTACTCCGGTGGGAGACCTTGCTGTCGGCGGCTTGTTCGCTGCTCTTGGTTGGCGTCGGTGTCTTCCTCCGCGACGTGGGCTGGGTTCGCGGCTTGACGGGTGCGTCCGGTACATGAACGAAGCAGCACCTCTACCAGATGTCATGGGGTCGTGACGTGGCCGAAGACAGGAGACTTAGTGTTGGGATTTAACTGTTTATTTGGGCGAACCTGTGCCCAGTAAATGGAAAGTCCGGTTACAGCAGCAGTCTTGCACAGATAGCAGTCACGGACTGATACAAGGAGAAGTTTATTACCTTCAAACTGAAAAAAACTCTTTACATCATTTTATACATACAGTGCTCGTTTAGACACCCTCTTGTGGCACTATGGGGCATACAAACTCCATTATCCATGGAGGAAACTAGCGGCACATACACAGATCTATATATATATATATATATATATATATATATATATATATATATATATACATATATATATACACATATACACATACATATATAGAAGTTTGTGCTAAACTACGCATACATTGGTAAAAAAAACCACAAATATATATTTACAATCACATATACATCTATTTACAACAGATCGTGAACATGGGTAGGCATATTTACAATACTTCGACTGGCGCTATACATACACTTGTAACACAAAGTTTTGGGGAGAATAGGTTAGTAGGGGATTATGGGGGTACGGAGTTTCGCACCTCTGACGAAAAAAAACTTTGTGTGCCAGCGGCGAAGGAACTGGTCCTCCCCGCCAGCTTCCAGTTGCTTGGCCATGTACTGCCTATTTTCTGCCTGATCATGGCTAGTGCTGGGTAGGCCGCTCTGACTGGGGTGTTCTTTACTTCAGCAAGGCACCGCGTTTCCAAATCAGCAAAGAGGTGTGATGGAAATCACCAGCCTTGCGAAGCAGCCCCTATCCTTTCGAGGGCCGGGGGAGGGCGGATGCTGAAGCACCTCGCACCAGGCGCCATACCGACTTTTGCCGCCCCGCATTCTAACAACGCGTGGGAGATCATTTCCTCAGCGCGGCAATTAGGACACTGGCTATTCGGCGTGATGCCGAAACGGTGCAGAGGCGATGTCTCGTGGGCAAAACTTGCCACTTGCGCTTCCACTCGAAGTCATGTACTTCGCGCGGTCGGTACTTATTGCTTTTTTGTTTGCACAGTCCTCGGCTTTTGATCTGCTCCTTTTCTTCTCGGAGACTGGTTTTTTGTTATCGCTTCGACAATTCGGGCGGGTGGGTCCTTGTCACATGTCGCAGTTCGGGGCTTCTTTTTCTCATGATCTTTGTCGTAGTTGCCGCCATCCTGTAAAAGTGTGAGGGCGCTTCCGCGCGCGGGCCAGTGTGTTTGGGTTTTCCAGATAGTGACGTGATGGTGCTTGTCCAAGTAGTAGTGATTAGAATCTTCCCAACATAACTCGCTGCGTAATAAAGCAGTGCGGGGTAATCTTGAGGTCCAGTATCTGGCTGGTCATTTGTACGTGTGGGAGGCCGAGGCCACCTTTGTCCTCGGGTAGTTGAAGGAGGGTGTTCGCTTGACTGGTGCCGGTTTCTCTTCCCATAGCAAATCGGTGATCCCGGCGTTCAGTTGGCTCGCGGTTTTCCTATGGGATCACCGCTACCTACTGCATAGAACGCAAACGCGCAAACGGTGGGTCCTTGCTGCCATGCAGCTTTTTCACGTAACGTAAGGTTTAAAAGGCGAATGCGGTCAGCTGCCTGCTTTGCCCTCTCGAGGGCTCTCTGCCACGTGGCTGGTGCCACCCTTCACTGAGAAGTAGATTCTCAGTACTTTAACGATGGACACCACTTCGATGTTTCCTAGGGCTTCTCTAGGGAAAGTTCAAATAGCATCGCCTTGCTCTTGTCCGCATTTATCGCCGCTCCGGATGCCTGCGCGTATCTTGTGAAAGTCGTACTGAAGGCTTGAGGCTGCTTTCATCCCGAACAAACAGGGAAATGTCGTCTGCGTATGCCAGCACTTTCACCTGCTCCTGCCCGTCAGTGGGAAGCCCCGAATGCCTTCATGCGCAATAACACTTGTGATCAGCGGCTCGCACGACATGACAAAAAAGGTCGGGCCCAATGGGCATCCTTGCCTTATGCCTCTGCTATACTTGAATGCCGGCGTTGCGACTTCCGTTTATCACAACGGTGCAGGTTAGGTCCTCGTACAAAGTTTTTGCCAGTTTTATAAACTTGCCGGTAAGCCAAACTCCTGCAATCACGTCGAAGAGGTAATGGTTGTCGTACCCTGTCAAAAGCTTTAGCTTGGTCTAGGGAAATGAAAACACCATTGAAACCCCTTGTCGTCGCGTATTCGAAAGAGTCACGGATCACTGTGAGGTTCGCAAAAAGCGACCTTCCTGGAATCGCGCACGTTTGGTACGGGCTAATGATGTCCGGTAACAGGAGCTTGAGCCTGTTCAGTATAGTGGCTACCAGCTGTATCGGGTGTTCAAAAGCGTGATTGGACGCCACGCCATGGGCTCGTTTGGTTGTGCACCCTCTTTTTGTAGTAGGACAATTTTACCCACTCCGAAAGAGTCGGGTTTCTTAAAGGACCTGAAGATCGCATTCACCATCGCGAGCAAGGGTTCTTCGAGAACTTCGAGAAAAGTCACATAGAAGGCTGCAGTCAGGCCATCAGCGCCTGGGGCAGAATTGGGGGTCATACTTCTTATGGCTTCGCGAAGCTCTGCAGGGGAGACTTCAGCGCTAAGGGTTGCTGGCTCCTCCTCCTCCTTTATTCGCTGCAGATGTTTGCAAAGTTCTTTGACATGGTTGGGTCCCCGATTGGTGTCTATTGCTTCGGTGTCTTGGAACTGTATGCTGAAGTACTCTCTGAAGATGTTCTCAATTTCCGCTGGGTCGTCGGTTACAGAACCGTCTAAGCGCTTTGCCTCAGTAATTCGCAAACAGGCATTTCCACGTATTTCCCTCACATCAACTCCGGTCGCCGTGCCCAACAGTCCATGCTCACTTCTAGGTCGCCTCATGGTATCTCTGAGGAGTTGGTTGTATTGCTCCTCGAGCGAGGTCAGGTACTCTGTTGTACATGAGGTCAACGTGTCGGCTGCCTTGATGATCTGCATTCGACGAAGAAGTTCTTTCATCTTTTGTGTATGACGTCTTTTTCTGGCTTTGCCTTCTTTTTGTAACAGGGCCTTCCATTCTTCCTTAAGTTTATCCCACAGAGGGGGGGGGGGTAATATGTCCGGCATTTTCTACCGATACGCTGATGGCAGCTTTCAAGTTTTCTACGCAAGTCTCATCTCTCAGCAGCTCAGCGTCTATTCTCCAGCTATTGTTATCAAAGTGCGGGCCGGGGGATCCCTTTACCATCGTGACAAGCGGGGCATGATCCGTCTTCTCTTTCAGGTTGTCCGGGAGCGCGAGTACTTCGCATCCTTCAACCAAAGGGAGGAGGAGGTCCGGAAAGTACATCCGGTCTATTCTACTTCCTGCTGATCTAGAGGTACGGGTTGCTACGAAGCGGTCTTTATAGAGGTGTACCCATATGTCCGAGAGGTTTAGGTGGCGAAGGGTTTTCACCAACTCTTTTGCATTGTTGGTTGATCTTCCTTGGCTTGGCCCCCTCACGTCCCGGTTAGAATCTACCACGCAATTAAAATCACCGACCAGTACGTGGGGAATGGGCTCTAGGAGGAGTTAGTGCATCTC
The DNA here is from genome assembly GCF_013339725.1 of Rhipicephalus microplus. Classification (NCBI taxonomy): domain Eukaryota; kingdom Metazoa; phylum Arthropoda; class Arachnida; order Ixodida; family Ixodidae; genus Rhipicephalus; species Rhipicephalus microplus. The sequence continues at coordinate 164,560,646 of NC_051170.1, read as the reverse complement.
TTGAAAGAACTTATTCGTATGTTTTCTTGTCACGGGGGCATAGACGTTCACAATGCGAATCTTTTTGCCTTCGATGAAAATGTCAATCATTATGTACCGACCATTCGCCCCAAAAATACAATGGGATTTTGATCGAAATCTGCCTGACACAAATATTACTCCGACCCCGCATGCTCTCGTGGTCGCCAGAGAGAAAAAGGCGTCGGTCTCATGATCTCGGCGGAAATAACCCCATCCAGCGGCGTTCGGAAATTCGCCTCTTGAATAAAGAGGAGGTCTATGTTCTGGTTCCTAGCGAAACCTAAGATGGCTGCTTGTTTCGCCCTATCTCTAAACCCTCGGATATTCCACGTAGCCAATTTCAAAAAGGCCATCAAAAACCTTAAAAAGAAGAAAACAAAACGCGGGAAGTATCGAGGCTAGCAAGCATCGTGGCCGTCATCCGCCGATTGGGCACGATGCCAAGCGCTGGAGGGGAGCAGGAAAGAGGGGTGAGCGAATGCACCGAGCAACATAAGCGACAGCCGCGTGCCGAAAGAAAGGGGCGAGGAGGGTGCTGCACAAGAAAGAGAAGAGAAGGCAAGTGGGTCATAGTGCGGCCAGAGCAAACAAGAGGAAGGGAAAAGGGCCGTGAAGCCGACAGGGCAGGCGCGCCGCTTCAGTGACTTGCGTCTCGGGGCTTGCGTCTCGGGACTTGCGTCTCGGGGTGGTTCCCCTTTGCCTACACCGTCTTTCTCGAGCTTCTGAGCCTTCGCGTGTGGTGGAGCGTCGCTATCACTGCTTTGGCCTGCTGGCCCGGGTCTACGTTGCCGGGCCTCCTTGCTGGCTGCCCTCTCATTAAGATACCGCTTATCGTCATCAGGGCGTATTCGTGAGCTCGACCGAGCTCTCTGCTCTAGCCCAGTGGCCATCTGTCCAGTTTTCGCGTCTGATTTCCGGCTTGGGCGTGCCGAATAGGAGGCGGGGGAGGAAGTCGGTGCAGCATGGTCGCATTCGCTGTCGCCGGGTAGAAAGTCATACCCTTTACTTTTTATGGGAGGGTCATCGCCGGCTGGGTCTTGGGTGCCAGCCTCCAAGGCCAGGCTGGTCACTGGGGCCCGGACGTTGACGGGTGTGTGTGATAAAGCAAGGAGGGCCTCACCCTGTTCGTTGGACTCGGGGGTTGCTTCAGCCGCGGTCAGCGAATTCCCGCAGTCATCCCGGCTCGCCGAGGGTGAGGGCGGCTTAGGGGGGGGACAATTGCGCCGAACCCGTCTCGACATCGCTAGACTCTGTTTCGGTCGACCTGGTGGTAGTCTCGTCAAAACTCCCGGGCCTCTCCCCCTCACTGGCGGACGGATCACCCATGCCACTGCCTGAAGTCAGATCGGAGTCTAAGTCAGGGTCCCCGGAAGGGGATCCCCTCTCGGTATTGCGGGATGTGGACCTGGACGTAAGGACCTGCATACGCGGCGAGTTAGTTGCTCGGGCAGAGGCGGGGCCGCTTGACTGAGAGTGCGACGAAGCGGATTCAGATAGCGAGGGGAAGCCGCGGGCGGCCGAAGCGTATGAGCGCTTACGAAAGCACTCGCGTGTTCCGTGGTGACCCCCGCAACGTTTACAGTCTGCCGAGCAGCCCTCAGTATCGTGGCCGAAGGTGCCGCACCGCTTACAGTACGCCGTGGTGCACGCAGTCGCCATATGCCCGACTTCACCACAACGCGCGCACACCCGGCGCATGCCTCTGTACTCGCACATGACTTTGTGCCCCGCAATAGTGATGAAGTTGCGGACTGGGCGGCACATCTAAATTTTAACCACACGTACCCCATTCAACTTGGTGTGGCGAGTGGCTAGGGTGGCGAACGAAATGACCTTCACTTTACCAAACTGGGCTAAGACGTTGCTAAGGGCCTCGTCTGATAGAAAAGCGGGGTAATGGTAAACGTTCACATATGTAACCGGCGGCCCGACTGCCCCTACTGGCACCCTCGCCCCGTTCACTTCGAATCCTTTCGCCACCATTAGCTTCGTCGCCTGGCCAGCTTTGCGGGTGCATACAAGAAATTTTGCGCCCCCTATATGTTGCAGTACTAATACGCTGTCGTCACCAGCTGTCTCTTCAATTGCGTCAATTAACTCATCGACAGAGATATCGCCCTCGGGCGCGGAAAACATGAAACAATTCTCCCTCACCGGGAGTTCAAATGGCGTGGCCATTCTGGTGGGCGGACCCCGCAAGCCGCCGGTTGGGCGTGGCTCGTGGGTGACTTGTAACGTGCAGTCGAGCTGCACTCTGGTAGGAAGCGGCTCAGCCGAGGCGAGTGCCGCGCAGGTCTTGGTGGTACCAGGTGGACCGCAGGGGGACTCCGGGACGGCGGGCGTGAACCGGGGACCTTGCACCTCCTCCTGGCATGGGGTAGGCGGGCTCCAGGCGGCAAGGCCCGAGACCCAGGGGCGGCGGTTGCGCGTACAAGACGCCGGTGCTGCGTAGACTTCTTTTGCCGACTTGAAACCTTGGGGTCGACGTCCGCGTGACGTGACCCCGGGGCTCGCTTGAGGACTCCAGAAGAGACAGCTAGACCGGCGAACGGAGCGTCGGCCTTCGTTCAACAACTGACAAGCAGCGAAGCGTGTCGGCATTTATACTCTTGCCGTCGAATGTTCTAGCATTATCGCTTGCGGTGGCGTAGGTTCCAGAACAATCTTTACCGTTCGCACAGTGGGCGTGCTCTTATCGAAATGATGTACTACAGTACGGAACCTTCTCGAAAACTGCAGGCGCGGTTTGCGCTGAGAATCGTGTGGTGTTTTGGGACGATAATGAAAACTTGGGAAATGGAACGTGGCAGTATGTATTTATGTAGGTATGTATGTATGTATGTATGTATGTATGTATGTATGTATGTATGTATGTATGTATGTATGTATGTATGTATGTATGTATGTATGTATGTATGTATGTATGTATGTATGTATGTATGTATGTATGTATGTATGTATGTATGTGTGTATGTATGTGTTTGTGTAGGGGTGTTTGTATGTGTTTGTGTATATATGCGTATATGTGTGTGGGTTTGTATGTATTTGTGTATATGTATGTGTGTATGTGTATTTATGTGTATGTATGTGTATATGTATGTGTGTATGTGTATGTATGTGTATGTGTGTATGTGTATGTATGTGTATGTGTGTATAAATGTATGTGTGTGTATGTACGCATGTGTGTCTATTACGTGTGTGTGTGTGTGTGTGTGTGTGGGTATGTACGTGTGTGTGCCCCGCAGTGGCGGTCTAGTGGCTAAGGTACTCGGCTTCTGACCCGCAGGTTGCGGGATCGAATCCCGGCGGCGGCGGATGGATTTCCGATGGAGGCGGAAATGTTGTAGGCCCGTGTGCTCCGATTTGGGTGAACGTTAAAGAACCCAAGGTGGTCGAAATTTCCGAAGCCCTCCATTACAGTGTCTCTCAAAATCATAAGGTGGATTTGGGACGTTAAACCCCACATATCAATCTATCATGTACATGTGTGTGTATGTACGTGTGTGTGTGTATGTACGTGTGTGTGTATGTACGTGTGTGTGTTTGTGTGTATGTGTGTGTGCGCGTGTGTGCGCGCGTGTTTGTGCGCGTGTGTATGCATGTGTGTGGGCGTGTGTGTGTGCGCGCTTGTGCGTGTGTGCGCGTGCATGTGTGTGCGCGCGCGTGTGTGGGTGTGCGCGTTTGCGCATCCGTGTGTGTGTGTGCGTGCGTGTGCGCGCGTGCGGGCGCGTCTGTGTGCGTGCGCGCGTGTGTAAGTAAGCGTGTGTGCGCGTGTGTGCGTGAGTGTGCGTGCGTGTGTGTGCGCGCGTGCATGCGCGTGTGTGCATGTGCGTGTGTGTGTTTTTGTGCGTGCTCGTTTGCGCACGTACGCGAGTGTGTGCGTGTGTGCGTGCGTGTGTGCGTGTGTGCGTGTTCCTGTGTGTGCGTGTGCGTGCTTGTGTGCGTGCGTGCGTTTGCGTGGGCGCGTGCGCGTGTGTGTTTGTGCGTGCGTCTGTGTGCGTGCGTGTGCGCGTGCATGTGCGTGCATGTGTGTGCGCGTGCGTGCGTGTGTGTGCATGCGCGTGTGTGCGTGTGTGTGTGTGCGTGCGTGCGCGAATTTGTGTGTGTGTGCGCGCGTGTGTGTATGTGTGTGTATGTATGTGTGTGTGTATGTGTGCGTGTGTAAGTGTGTGTGCGCGTGTGCGTGTGCTTGTGCACGTGCGCGTGTGTGTGTGTGCGCGTGCGTGTGTGCGTGCATGTGTGTGCGTGCGCGCGTGTGTGGGTGCATGCTTGTGATTGCGCACGCATGCCTGCGTGTTTGTGCGCGTGCGCATGCACGTGTGTGTGCGCATGCGCGCGTGTGTGTGCGCATGCGCGCGTGTGTGTGCGCATGCGCGCGTGTGTGTTTGCGTGTGTGCGTGAGCGTGTGTTTTCATGTGCGTGTGTGTGAGTGTGTGCGTGCACGTGCATGTGCGTGCGTGTGTGTTCGCCTGTGTGTTGGCGCGTGTGTGCGCGTGTGTGTGTGTGCGTGTGGGTGCGCGCGTGTGTGCGCGTGTATGCGTGTGCGTGTGTGTTTGCGTGCGTGCTCGCGTGCGCGCGTGTGTGCGTGTGCGTGTGTGTGCGTGTGCGTGTGTGAGAGTGAGTGTGTGCTTGCGGGTGCGTGCGTGTGCTTGTGCGTGTGTGTGCGTCTGTATGTATGTGCGTCTTGTGTGTGTACATGTATGTGTGCGTGTGTGTGTCATATGTATGTATGTATGTATGTATGTATGTATGTATGTATGTATGTATGTATGTATGTATGTATGTATGCACGTGTGTATGTATGTATGTATGTGTGCATGTACGAGTGTGTTTTTGTGTATGTATGTATGTATGTATGTATGTATGTATGTATGTATGTATGTATGTGTGTGTATGTTTGTATGTATGTACGTGTGTGTTTATGTACGTGTGTGTATGTACCTGTTTGTGTGTATGCACGTGTGTGTGTATGTACGTGTGTGTGTATGAACGTGTGTATGTATGTACGTGCCTGTATGTACGTGTATGTGTGTGTGTGTGTGCGTGTTTGTGCGTGTGTGGTTGTGTGCGTGTGAGTGGGCGAGTGCGTGTGCGTGTACGCACATGCGCGTGTGTGCGTGCGTGCGCGTGTGCGCGTGCGCGTTTGTGTGTGTTTGTGTGTATGTGCGCGCGCATGTTTGCACGCATGTATGTGTGAATGTACGCATGTGTGTGTGCGTGTGCGCGTGTGCGTTGCGTGTGTTTTTATGTGCGCGTGCGTGCGTGTGTGTTAGCGTGTGCGCGTGCGCGTGTGTGTGGGCGCGTGCGTGCGCGCATGTGTGCGTGTGCGCGAGTGCGTGCGCGCGTGTGTGTGCGTTTGTGTGTGCGTGTGTGTGTGCGAGTGTGCGTGTTCGTGTGCGTGCGTGTGCGTGTGTGCGCGTGTGCATGCGTGTGTGCGTGTGCCCGCGTGTATGTGTGTGTGTGTATGTATGTGTGAGTGTATGTGCGCGCGTGTGCGTGTATGTACGTGTGTGTGCGCGCGCGTGCGCGTGTATGTGCGTGCGCGTGTGTGTGCGTGGTGCTTGTGTGCGTGCGCACCTGTATGTTCGTGTGTGTTTGTGCGTGTCTGCGTGTGTGCAAGTGTGTGTGTGCGTGCATTTGCGTTCGTGCGTGTGCGTTTGTGTGCGTGTGCACGTATGTGAGTGTGTGCACGCGCGTGTGTATGTGTGCGCGTGCGTGTGCGTGCGTGTGTGCGTGCGCGCGCGTGTGCGCGTGCGTGTAAGTGCGTGTGTATCATATGTGTGTGTGTGCATGTATGTGTGTCTGTATTTATGTGTACATGTATGTATGTATGTATGTATGTATGTGTGCATGTATGTATGTCTGTGTGTATGTGTGCATGTATGTATATGCTTGCGTGCATGTGTATGTATGAGTGTATGTATGTATGTATGTATGTATGTATGTATGTATGTATGTATGTATGTATGTATGTATGTATGTATGTATGTATGTATGTATGTATGTATGCATGCATGTCAAACGCTATTGTAAGACTTCTCTGATCAGTCGAATGAGGCGTTCAATAACAACGAAGTTGCCTGTGCGCTCCTTCTTGACTGCAGCAAGGCTTTCGACAGT
>NC_051170.1:164512005-164549505 GCF_013339725.1 Rhipicephalus microplus | reverse complement strand
TCTTATGATGGTGCAATGGTGGTATATTTTCTCCGAGGTCTCGTTTGTAAAATAGGCTTGCTGTGGGAAGACTTCGCGTAACTGCGATGGGTGAGTAGAAAAGCCTTCCGCTGATGTGGTATGGACAGATCTTCATCGTATTTGAACCAAACGATTAGTTCTTGTTTGATCTTTTCCCATGAGTCGTCGTTTTGAAATATGTGGGTTAGGTAGAATTTGAAGGCCTCACCGGAGACGTAGTCGGTAAAGTTGGCGACCATCTTCCGTTCCGGCCATGATGCAGCGGTAGCGTGGAGCTCGGACAGGTCGAACCAGTCCTGTACAGGTCCATCGTCCGCTGCTCCGGTGTACTTGGGGATGGGAAGGTCTGTCGATGGTTCTGTCATGATGCCGGTAACTGCATGCGCCTGAGGTCACCTCTTCTGTCGTCGATATTCAGTTGAGGCGTACTGATGGGGACTTCGTGAATGGTGTGAGGTTGATGAGCAGTGGCCAGGTCTTTATCCTGTCGACTGTTTGACGCTATGATGACTGGTTGACGTGGCCTGGCTAGTACCCCATGTTTATTCTGTTCTGTACTTCTTCCTACTCGGCTTCTACCAACCATCGCTACCTTCATATGTCACATGTATGTATGTATGTATGTATGTATGTATGTATGTATGTATGTATGTATGTATGTATGTATGTATGTATGTATGTATGTATGTATGTATGTATGTATGTATGTATGTATGTATGTATGTATGTATGTATGTATGTATGTATGTATGTATGTATGTATGTATGTATGTATGTATGTATGTATGTATGTATGTATGTATGTATGTATGTTTGTATGTATGTATGTACGTGTGTGTTTTGTGTATGTATGTAATGTATGCATGCATGTATGTATGTATGTATGTATGTATGTAGGTATGTGTGTGTGTATGTTTGTATGTATGTGCTGTGTCTTCGCGGTTTCTGTGTGTGTGTGCGCGCGCACCTTTTGACGCCTCAGCTGGCCGCCTGCACCACATCGGACTTTTGCTACTACCACGTGCGCATCGTTATCTGACTAACACTACGCTGCCTATAAATACGTTATACACTTTTGAAATAAACGTTCTTTTCATTCTGCTGACTACGTTGACACATTGCTGGTCCGGCGCTGCTATGCGCACACCATGGCTATGCTACAGTGGCGACGAGGATGTTCACCACCCATGCAGTGAAAGACGACCCTGAACCTGACACTACGAAAAATCGAGCAACCAAGGCGATCATGGCTCACCACCAGCTTCCGGACTTCGAAGAGAGCAAAGATAAGTGGACGCCATACCTTATCAAAGTCGAAGCATACTTTGAAGCGAATGCCATTGAAGACTCGACTAAGAAAAGAGCATTGCTGGTTGCTGCCTTAAGCACGCACACGATACAAGTGCTGGCAGGGAAGGTGGCTCCACGCAAGCCGAATGCGCTGACTTATGAAGAAGTCGTGGCAGTGTTGAGTGAGCACTACGACCCCAAGCGACACGAAATCACAGAAAGTTACAAGTTTTTCAGTCGATGTCAAGCGGAGGGTGAGCCCATTAATGAATTCCTGGTCGACATTCGCCGAATAGCTGATAATTGCAATTTTGGCAGTGCATTAAATCGCATGCTACGAGATCGCATTGTGTGTGGTGTCCGGTCAAGTGCACTACAGAAGCAGCTACTTGCGAAGCGGGAATTAACATTAGAAGACGCTGAAGCGATGGTCCTTTCAGCTGAAGCTGCAGATAGTGGCGTGAAAAACATAAACGGATCTGGATTGACACCAGTGTTAAAAGTACAAGCGTATCAGCAAAAAACACCGCAAGACGAAAGACGGAGGGCTACACGTCAAGAATGCTCAAAGTGCGGTAGTGCAAAGCACAATGAGAGCGGTTGCACCTGGTCTAACGCTCGCTGTTATCGCTGTGGAGGACGCGGTCACCTTGCGAGGAAATGCCGAAGCCGCGGTCCTCACGAGCAAGGAACAGCAAGCAGGGCACAAACCAACATTCTCGCGGGGACGGAAGGTTCGACAGACGACGAACACGAAGCAGCGCACATCTGGACCTTGGCTTCGGAACGGAAGAGTTGTCTGGTGCCACCAATTCGCCGAACGTTCTCTTGGTGCGGTGTGCAGCTTACCATGGAAGTTGATACTGGGTCGCCCGTTTGTGTTATCCCACGTCAACTGTACGAGAAGCACCGCGACCAATGGCCGAAACTGAGACCATCCAGTGTGAAATTATCCTGCTACACAGGACGACTGCCAGTGCTTGGGGAGCTTGCGCTCAGTGTTTCTCATAAGGGAGTGACGGCGGAGTGTGCGCTGACCGTGTTAGACTGTGCGGGACCAAGCCTCTGTGGTCGAGATTTAATTCAGCTGCTGAACGCCGCTGGTGCTCCGGTGGTTCGCGTTGCAGGAGACTCTGAGCCCACAGAACAAACGGGGAAGTCCAGTGTGAATAGCATATTCAACGACTTCAACGACGTGTTTTCCGAGGAACTGGGGCTCATCACAGGCCCTCCGGTCAGTCTGCACCTAAAAGAAGGCGCCGTACCTAAGTTCTGTAAGTCCAGACCCATTCTATATGCGCTACGCGACCGCGTGTCACTTGAACTTGATCGGTTAGTGTCCTTAGGCGTGTTATCACCGGTGGCACACTCGGAATGGGCGTCACCTATAGTCGTAGTTCTTAAGAAAGACGGCGCAGTGAGAATCTGCGGTGATTTCAAGGCCACAGTGAATCCCGCATGCGCCACTGAACAATATCCCTTGCCTATCATTGAAGATATGTTTGCGCAACTACACGATGGGGATTGTTTCAGCACACTGGATTTACGGGACGCATACAATCAAGAGGCACTGGATGAGTCGGCAAAGAAAATTTGCGTCATTAACACACCAAGAGGGCTTTTTTGCTACAACCGACTGCCTTTCGGAATAGCCTCTGCACCCGCGATATTCCAAAGAAAAATGGATGAGGTTCTAGCTGGTCTGGTGGGTGCACAAGCTTACCTTGACGATGTGCTCATTTCTGAAAAATCAAGCGACAGTGGTAAAAGGCTGAAAAACGTTTTGGAGCGGTTTCGAGAGAGAGGCGTAAAGTTGAGACACGATAAGTGCAAGCTGCGCAGCCCAGCAGTTACCTATTTCGGGCATCGCATCAATCGCGATGGGCTTCATCCGACAGAGAAAAACCTCGATGCTATCAAGCAGGCGCAGAGCCCCCGTAATGTCAACGAACTGCGGTCTTTTTTGGGAATGATCACGTTCTACGCGAGGTTTCTGCCTAACATGTCGACCACACTTTTTCCTTTGTATCAGCTGCTGGAAAAGAATGCGCGCTGGCACTGGGAACAGCCTCAAGAGCTTGCGTTTAAGGTTGCTGAGCAAAGCCTCAAAGCAGCCAAGGTTCTCGTCCATTTCGACCCTTCGAAGGAACTAAAACTTGAATGCGACGCGTCGCCATACGGAGTGGGCGCGGTCTTGTTTCACACGATAGGAAACGTCCACAGGCCGATCGGCTTTCGCTCGCGTACGTTAACACAGGCGGAGCGCAACTATTCACAGCTCGAGCGAGAGGCACTGGCACTGGTATTTGGCGTAACTACATTCCGCGACTACCTTCTAGGTCGGGAATTCACCTTGGTGACTGACCACCAACCGTTGCTGGGCCTGTTGAGGTCAGACAGGCAGACGCCCACAATGGCCGCTGTCCGGATCCAACGTTGGGCGCTTCAGCTGGGGGCCTACCGGTACCAGCTGCAGTACGCCCCAGGACGACAGATGCTGAATGCTGATGCCTTAAGCCGCCTGCCGCTGCAAACTACGGAAACTGACGAAGACGGTGAGCCACCCGAATATGTACTCTCGCTAAACCAGCTGAACAACGGTGTCGTGACAACGCGTGAGCTGAAGGCTTTCACCGCTTCGGATCCTGTCCTGGCAAAAGTCAAACGGTACATATTACATGGGTGGCCCAGACACGCCAACGGGCTGGCAAGGGACATACTGCCATTTTTTGACCGTAAGCTAGAGCTATCCGTTGCACATGACCTTGTTTATTGGGGCAATAGGGTCATAATACCAGCCGAAGCAAGAGTGCAAGTGCTGCAGCTTTTACATGAGACTCACCAGGGTTCGCCGGCAATGAAATCTGTCGCGCGCTCTTTGTTTTGGTGGCCAGGCCTAGACAGAAATATTGAAGAGGTGTCTACTCAGTGCCAGAACTGTGTTCAAAATTTGCCGATGCCAACCGCGGCGCCCGTTGTCAAGTGGCCGGAAACCGGCGAAAGGTGGTCCCGCATTCACATTGACTACGCGGGGCCGATCGGCGGAAAAATGATACTCGTCATAGTTGACGCCCACACGAAATGGCTCGAAGCCGTACCTCTGTCACATGCTTCAACAGAAACCACCATTAACTGCTTACGTGCCATTTTCAGCAGGTTTGGGGTACCACGCATAATCGTGTCCGACAACGGGACTCAGTATTCCAGCCATGATTTTGAGGAATTCGTAGCAAAACACAACATAGTGCACCTCCGATGTGCGCCCTACCACCCCCAGTCTAATGGTGCAGCGGAAAGGGCAGTGCGTACTATAAAAGATGGCCTTCGAAAAATGAGAAGAGGAAAGCTAGAGGAGAATCTGATACGCTTGCTGTTTAACTATCGGAGGACGCCACAAAAGTGCGGTAAATCCCCAGCAGAGTTGCTCTTGGGTTACCAAATACGCTCACGGCTGGACACATGTTTTCCTCCAGCCCTTGCAGGATCAAAAGAAGACCAAGAGGACTGGCTGCCGCTACCAGGAAGTGACGTATACGCCCGCAATTATGGTGCGGGGAGCAAATGGACGCCTGGCAATGTGAAGGCGACGTCTGGAGCGAGAATGGTGACCGTGAACACTCCGGACGGGGTTGTCCAGCGGCATGTTGATCAACTTCGCCCGCGACAGGACTCGCCACCAGTAACAACTGCCACAAGCCCCAGCGAGTCAGACCAAACAACGGAACCATCGCCTCCGGAAGCGGTAAGCTCGAATGCAGGCATGTCTTCTCGGCTCATCCCTAATGATGCTGGTTCTGCACAACGTGCATCACCGAAGATCACGGCCGTCCCGATGAGTACCGGTGTCGCCCAACAAGCCCTCAGGCGTTCAACAAGAGAACGCAAGACAGTACAACGCTTTCAATTCTAAGGGGGAAGGAATGCTGTGTCTTCGCGGTTTCTGTGTGTGTGTGCGCGCGCACCTGTTGACGCCTCAGCTGGCCGCCTGCACCACATCGGACTTTTGCTACTACCACGTGCGCATCGTTATCTGACTAACACTACGCTGCCTATAAATACGTTATACACTTTTGAATAAACGTTCTTTTCATTCTGCTGACTACGTTGACACATTGCTGGTCCGGCGCTGCTATGCGCACACCATGGCTATGCTACAGTATGTACGTGTGTGTGTATGTACGAGTGTTTGTGCATGTGTGTGTATGTGTGGGTATGAACGTGTGTATGTATGTACGTGCGTGTATGTACGTGTATGTGTGTGTGTGTGGGTGTGTGCGTGTGAGTGCGCGCGTGTGTGTGCGTGTGCGCACATGCGCGTGTGTGCGTGCGTGCGCGTGTGCGCGTGCGCGCGTGTGTTTGTTTGGGTGTGTGTGCGCGGCAACGTTTGCACGCGTGTATGTGTGCGTGTACGCATGTGTGCGTGCGTGTGCGCGTGTGTGCGCGCTTGCGTGTGTTTCTTTGTGCGCGTGCGTGCGTGTGTGTTAGCATGCGCGCGTGCTCGTGTGTGTGGGCGCGTGCGTGCGCGCATGTGTGTGCATGTGTGTGAGTGCGCGCGTGTGCGTGCGTGTGTGCGTGTGTGCGTGTGCGTGCTTTTGTGCGGTTTTATGCGTTCACTTGTGTGTGTGTGTGTTTGTGTACGTGTGCGCGTGTGCATGCGTGTGTGCGTGTGCCCGCGTTTGTGTATGTGTGTCTGTGTATGTATGTGAGAGTGTATGAGAATGTGAGTGTATGTGTGTTCGCACGTGTGTGCGCGCGTGTGCGTGTATGTGCGTGCGCGCGTGTGGGCGTGTGTGCTTGTGTGCATGCGCGCCTGTATGTTCGTGTGTGTTTGTGCGTCTGTGCGTGTGTGCAAATGTGTGTGTGTGTGCATGTGCGTTTGTGCGTGTGCGTTTGTGTGCGTGTGCGCGTGTGTGATTGTGTGCACGCGCGTGCGTATGTGTGTGTGTGCGTGCGCGTGCGTGTGTGCGTGCGTGTGTGCGTTCGCACGCGTGTGCGTGTGTGTGCGTGTGCGCCTGCGTGTAAGTGCGTGTGTGTCATATGTGTGTGTGTGCATGTATGTATGTCTGTGTGTATGTGTACATGTATGTATGTCTGTATGTATGTGTCCATGTATGTATGTGTGTGTGTATGTGTGCATGGTTGTATGTGCGTGCGTGCATGTGTGTGCAGGTATGTATGTATGTATGTATGTTCCGATGGAGGCTGAAATGTTGTAGGCCCGTGTGCTCAGATTTGGGTGAAGGTTAAAGAACCCAAGGTGGTCGAAATTTCCGAAGCCGTCCACTACGGTGTCTCTCAAAATCATAAGGTGGATTTGGGACGTTAAACACCACATATCAATCTATCATGTACATGTGTGTGTAGGTACGTGTGTGTGTATGTACGTGTGTGTGTTTGTGTGTATGTGTGTGCGCGCGTGTGTGCATGCATGCGTGTGCGTGTGTGTGTGCATGTGTGTGTGTGCGCGTGTGCGTGCGTGTGCGTGTGTGTGTGCGTGTGTGGTTATGCGCATTTGCGCGTGCGTGTGTGTGTGCGTGCGCGCGTGTGTAAGTAAGCGTGTGTGCGTGCGTGTGCGTGAGTGTGCGTGCGTGTATGTGCGTGCGTGTATGTGCATGTGTGCGTGTGTGTGTTTTTGTGCGTGCTCGATTGCGCACATGTGCGAGTGCGTGCGTGTGTGCGTGCGTGTGTGCGTGTGTGTGCGTGCGTGTGCATGTGTGCGTGCTCGTGTGTTTGCGTGCTTGTGTGCGTGTGTGCGTGCATGTGTGCGTTTGTGCGTGCGTCTGTGTGCGTGCGTGTCCGCGTGCATGTGCGCGCATGTGTGTGCGCGTGCGTGCGTGTGTGCATGCACGTTTGTCTGCGCGCGCATGCATGCGTGTGTGTGCGCGTGTGTGCGTGCGTGTGTTTGTGTGTGTGTGCGTGCGGGCGCGAATTTGTGTGTGTGTGTGCTTGTGCGCGCGCGTGTGTGTATGTGTGGGCATGTATGTGTGTGTGTATGTGTGCGTGTGTATGTGTGTGTGCGCGCGTGCGCCCGTGTGTGTGTGTGTGCGTGTGCGTGCGTGTGCATGTGTGCGTGTGTGTGTGCGCGCGTGCGTGTGCGCGTGTGCGCGTGCGCGTGTGCGCGTGCGCGTGTGTGTGCATGTGTGCGCGTGCGCGTGTGTGGGTGCGTGCTTGTGATTGCGCACGCATGCCTGCGCGTGTGTGTGCGTGTGCGCATGCACGTGTGTTTGCGCATGCGCGCGTGTGTGTTTGCGTGTGTGCGTGAGCGTGTGTTTGCATGTGCGTGTGTGTGAGTTTGTGCGTGCACGCGCGTGTGCGTGCGTGTGTGTTCGCGTGTGTGTTGGCGTGCGTCTGCGCGTGTATGCGCGCGTGTGCGAGTGTGTGTGTGCGTGTGGGTGCGCGCGTGTGTGCATGTGCGTGTGTGTTTGTGTGCGTGCTCGCGTGCTCGCGTGCGTCTGTGTGTGCGTGCGTGTGTGCATGTGTGGGCGCGTGTGTGCGTTTGCATGTGCGTGTGTGAGAGTGATTGTGTGCTTGTGGGTGCGTGCGTGTGCTTGTGCGTGTGTGTGTCATAGTATGTATGTATGTATGTATGTATGTATGTATGATGTATGTATGGTATGTATGTATGGTTAGGTATGTATGTATGTATTTATGTATGTATTTATGTATGTATGTATGTATTGTATGTATGTATGTTGTATGTATGTATGTATGTGTATGTATGTATGTATGTATGTATGTATGTATTTATGTATGAGTGTGCGTATGTTGCATGTGGGTATGTATGTATGTATGTACGTGTGTGTATGTACCTGTTTGTGTGTATGCACTTGTGTGTATGTACATGTGTGTGTATGTACGAGTGTTTGTGCATGTGTGTGTATGTGTGTGTATGAACATGTGTATGTATGTACGTGCGTGTATGTAGGTGTATGCGTGTTTGTGTGTGTGCGTGTGTGGGTGTGTGCGTGTGCGCACATGCGCGTGTGTGCGTGCGTGCGCGTGTGCACGTGCGCGCGTGTGTGTTTGTGTGTGTGTGCGCGGGCACGTTTGCACGCGTGTATGTGTGCGTGTACGCATGTGCGTGTGCGCGTGTGTGTGCGCTTGCGTGTGTTTTTATGTGCGCATGTGTGTGCGCACGTGCATGTGCGTGTGCGTGTTAGCGCGTGCGCGTGCACATGTGTGTGGGCGCGTGCGTGCGCGCATGTGTGCGTGTGTGCGAGTGCGAGTGCGCGCGTGTGTGCGCGTGTGTGTGTGCGTGTGTGTGTGTGCGAGTGTGTGCGTGCGTGTGCGTGCGTGTGTGCATGTCTGCGTGCGTGTGTGCGTGTGCGTGCTTGTGTGCGTTATTATGCGTTCATGTGTGTGTGTGTGTGTTTGTGTGCATGTGCGCGTGTGCCCACGTGTGTGTATGTGTGTGTGTATGTATGTGTGAGTGTATGTGCGCGCGTGTGCGTGTATGTATGTGTGTGTGTGCGCGTGTGTGCGCGCGTGTGCGTGTATGTGCGTGTGCGCGTGTGTGCGTGTGTGCTTGTGTGCATGCGCGCCTGTATGTTCGTGTGTATTTGTGCGTGTGTGCGTGTGTGCAAGTGTGTGTGTACGTGTGTGTGCGTGCATGTGCGTTTGTGCGTGTGCGTTAGTGTGCGTGTGCGCGTGTGTGAGTGTGTGCACGCGCGTGCGTATGTGTGTGCGTGCGCATGTGTGTGTGTTTGTGTGTGTGTGTGCGGGCACGTTTGCACGCGTGTATGTGTGCGTGTACGCATGTGTGTGTGTGCTTGTGCGCGTGTGTGTGCGCTTGCGTGTGTTTTTATGTGCGCATGCGTGTGCGCACGTGCGTGTGCGTGTGCGTGTTAACGTATGCGCGTGCACGTGTGTGTGGGCGCGTGCGTGCGCGCATGTGTGCGTGTGCGCGAGTGCGTGCGCGCGCGTGTGTGCGTGTGTGTTTGCGTGTGTGTGTGTGTGTGTGTGCGTGCGAGTGTGCGCGTGCGTGTGCGTGCGTGTGTGCGTGTCTGCCTGCGTGTGTGCGTGTGCGTGCTTGTGTGCGTTTTTATGCGTTCATGTGTGTTTGTGTGCGTGAGCATGCGTGTGTGCGTGTGCCCACGTGTGTGTATGTGTGTGTGTGTATGTATGTGTGAGTGTATGTGCGCGCGTGTGCGTGTATGTATGTGTGTGTGCGCGCGTGTGCGTGTATGTGCGTGTGCGCGCGTGTGCGCGTGTGTGCTTGTGTGCGTGCGCGCCTGTATGTTTGTGTGTGTTTGTGCGTGTGTGCGTGTGTGCAAGTGTGTGTGTGTGTGCGTGTGTGTGCGTGCATGTGCGTTTGTGCTTGTGCGTTAGTGTGCGTGTGCGCGTGTGTGAGTGTGTGCACGCGCGTGCGTATGTGTGTGCGTGCGGCGCGTGCGTGTGTGCGTGCGTGTGTGCGTGCGCGTGCCTGTGTGCGTTTGCGCGCGTGTGCGTGTGTGTGCGTGTGCGCCTACGTGTAAGTGCGGGTGTGTCATATGTGTTTGTGCATGTATGTACGTCTGTATGTATGTTACATGTATGTATGTCTGTATGTATGTGTGCATGTATGTCTGTGTGTATGTATGTATGTATGTATGTGTGTATGTATGTCAGACGCTATTGTAAGTCTTCTCTGATCAGTCGAATGAGGCGTTCAATAACAACAAAGTTGCCTGTTCGCTCCTTCTTGACTGTAGCAAGGCTTTCGATAGTGTCCATCATACCTTGTTATTGGATAAACTTTTTCAGTTAGGGTTTAGGGGTGCTTTCTGGTCTTTGTTGGCACAATTCCTCCAAGGCGTGTTTATTTATTCATTTATTTATTACACTTTCAAGGCCATGGACATTGAAGAGGGGAGTGGGAGTAACAAGATGTACAAAACATAGAAAAAACAGAGCGTGTGTTTAAATAGAAAAAACATAGATTATCCTGATTATACAATATTAGCTAATGCTTGATTAAACAGGTGATTAACGCGTATGGAAACAACATCGGCGGGAAGGTGGTTCCAGTCTCGGGATGTTTTTGGAATGAAAGACTCAGCAAAATATTTAGTGTTAGATGAAACAACTCCAACTTCATGATTATGGTCAATTCGACATGATATGTACTGAGGTTGTGAAAGCAGTTCAGCATGGAGAGAAGCATGGTAATAAACCTTATGAAATAAAGTTAGGCGAAAAATGCGACGTCGTGATGCTAAAGATTAGAGGTCAATACTACTTTTCATTGCCGTTACACTTGCCATTCTTTTGTAATTTGATAGAATGAAACGGGCTGAATTATTCTGAACAAGTTCAAGTGCGGTGAGTGAGTTGTCTTTGCAAGGATCCCATACTGGTGTTGCGTACTCTAGTTTTGATCTGATTAGTGTTTTTTATAGAAGAAGTTTTAAAGAAGACGGGGATGAAAAAAGTTTCGACGTAAATAACCTAGCATGCGGTTTGCCTTGTTAATAATGTATTCGATGTGTTTCGTCCCAGTGAAATTGTTGGTAATATGAACACCTAAGTACTTGTAAGAGGAAACGATTTCAAGTGGTGTATTGTTCAGGTAATATATAGGCATACAACTAGTAGTTCTCGATACACGCATTACTTTACATTTAGTGACATTAAGTTCCATTAACCATTCTTTGCACCAGTTGCTTACACTAGTTAGATCTGATTTGAGAGAGTAGGAGTCGTTGTCAGCAGTTATTTCCCGAAAAATTACGCAGTCGTCGGCAAACAAATGAGCATTAGAGGATATAAGAGAAGGCAGATCGTTAATGTGAATAACAAACAAAAGAGGTCTAAGAACAGATCCCTGAGGGACACCAGAGGAAACCTGGCTGAGTGAAGAGTTATGATTATTAGCTGAAACAAATTGCGAGCGATTTTTAAGGAAACATACAATCCACTTCATTATGGTGTCATCAAGTTGGAGTTTGCTTAGTTTGTGTAGTAGCAGCTTGTGGCATACGTTGTCAAAGGCTTTGGAAAAGTCTAAATAAACACAGTCAGCTTTTGTTGATTGGTCTAAAATGCGATGTAGCTTGGGAGTAAAAGATATTAACTGTGTTTCGCATGAGAGCGATTTGCGAAAACCATGCTGTGCAGATGTAAAAAACGAATTTGATTCAAGGAAATTGACTAGATGTGAGAATATGATATGTTCCAGTAATTTACAGCAGGTACTAGTTAAAGCTATAGGGCGGTAATTTGCGGGGGATGTTTTTTGGCCAGATTCGAAGAGTGGAACCACCTTACCTATTTTCCATTGTATGGGTAGCGTAGATGTGTCAAGTGATTGCTGGAATATTATTGTTAAAATATTAGAACTAAATGAACTTGTATTCTTCAAAAACTTCGAGTCTATTAAATCGTAACTTGGAGAAGACTGGTATTTATGTCCAGCAATCAACTTAGCCACACCTGGCGCTTCGATACACATGGAGGACATTACAGGAAAATTATATGTCTGCACGCAAGGAGCATTAATTGTGGAAGGAACAGAAAAGTTTTTCGTGAATGTAACATTGAGCACCGCCGCACAATCACTCAAGAAAATGGAATTGCCCGATGCGTCTTCTAAGTAAATACTGTTATCATGTGGCGGATTTATGACTTTCCAAAACTTTCTAACGTTATTATTAAGCATGAATGGCAAGGTTTGGGATAAAAATGAAGATTTAGCAGCTTTTAGTGCAGATATGTAAGCGTTCGATGCTAATCTGTAAGCTTCCATCGGGAATCAGTTGGCGATTTCCTGGCAGAACGATAAAGGCGCTTTTTACAGTTAGACAGCCTTTTCAAGTGGGCGTTGTACCGCGGGGCGCGATGGTTACACGTGATAGTGCGTTTCGGTATGAATTTTTCTGTTAGATCGTAAACTTTACACGCAAATATGTCCCAGTTAGTTTGAACAGAATGATCATCGAAGTTTGCCAAAAAAGTATCAAGAAAGATGGATAATTCGTGATTAATAGCCTGAAAGTTCGCCTTTTTGTAGTCACGAATTACTTTTTTGTTGTTTGAAACTTTTAGGAATGATGCATTAAAAGAAAAACTGAGAAGAGAATGATCGCTGATTCCGGGCAAGTACGTTATGTCGGAAGTAAAATCGGGTCGCGTAGTTAGGATTAAGTCAAGAGTGTTAGCTGCGTGAGATGATATTCTAGTTGAATGATCTACTAATTGCGTTAAAGAAAAGATAGAGCAAAAGTTAAAAAACTCAGAAGCTTGTGTCGAAAAAGGAGTAATGGAAGCTGGTTGTGTAGTCCAATTTATGTCCAGAAAGTTAAAGTCGCCGAGTAAAAATAAGGGATAACTGGGGAAACGTGTTACGATGTGGGTCATAACGTCGTGGAGTTCGTTAACAAATGTTGAGGACGACAAAGGGGAACGATAGAATGCGCCTAGGACAATTTTTTGATGGCCAATAGTGAGCAAAGCCCAGATAGTTTCAAGAGTGGTGATAATGTGTATGCAAGAAGAAGATATGTTTTTGGATATCGCTAACAGAACACCACCACCCCGATGCGTAGTTCGATCACAACGATAAATTGCAAAAGACTCGCTTGACTAAAAAATTCTGAGTCCTGCACATGCGCACGGTGCCACGTTTCGGTTAGCACAATTTTTTGTGCATGGCAGGTATCTATTGCGGAAGATAAAGAATCATATTTGTTAAGAAGGCTTCTTATGTTCGTGAACAGAACAGAGATCCTTGGGTTAGATTTAAGACCACTAACCCTCACGCGTTCCTAGGAAGGGACACGTGCCTGGATGTTACTTTCGAAACCTCGACCAGGCCGTTCTACTTCAATAACTTGTCCAGCGTTAGTATCAAACATGTAGCATTTTTTGTTAACATATAGCTTGTTGGAACGTAAGTTAAATTCGCGGGATTCTGGCAGATTTTTTGTGAAATCAGTGACCTTTTTTCGGATGATGCGCGTAGCGGGCGAGAAGTCTTCGCTAATGCCTATGTCTTTTATTTTAAATTGGGAGCGTGCAGACAATATTTTATCTTTTGTTTTGATGTCGCTAAACTTTACAATGATGGGACGGCATCGGTTCTGCGAAAATGAGCCTAGTCGGTGTGCGCGATGAATCGAGTTTGGCGAAAATGACCCTATGACGGACGTAATTTCCGTGACCACCTTTGCTTCAGTTTCTTCCCAAGATTCTTTGACATCTGGAAACCCATGAAAAATGAAATTGTCACGTCGAGACCTATCTTCAAGCTCGTCCAGGCGAGCCTGTAAAAGCTGTTTTGAGCAGTAGTTTCTGTTACCTTACTACGCATGCTTGATAGCTCACTTTTGAAGTTTTCGACAATCTTGGATTTGTTTTCTAGTTCATCTAGTCTTTTTAGTATTCCGGTTACTTTCGTCTCGACGTCCTTTTGACCGTTTTTTATGGTTTTTACGTCAGCAGCTAGATCAGCGTGATTCTTCGAACTTTGAACAGAACGCGCATGAACGTCTTTAAGGAGCTGAAATAGCACACTCATTTGTTCAGCGGCACGGAGGAAGGAAAAGGTAAGGAGAGGCCCTGACGTCACTCGTTGTGAAGCCGCGATGAAGCCGGAAGTCGGCCATATTGAGTAGGCAAAGGCAAATTCTCCTCTCTTGTTTACATATGAATGCGAAGCAGAAGGCGCGACTCCCTCTCCGGCTCGGAAAGCACGTGGGCTGTGCAGCGCGTGCGTCGTGACGATCCGAAACTAATGGAACTGGGCTCATCACTCAGAGCCAGCTGGACACCTTCAGCGAAATCGCTTCGTCCGAGTAATAACAAAGAGTAACAGCTCGCCGACAACGAAGCAACTACGAGAGAACGCGCGCTAGATGCACTGACAATGGCGAGTGCTTTCACGTCATTAATTCAACAACTGTACAGACAACACGATCGGTCGTGCGCCTTATACGGTTGCATTCCGCCACGCGACTGACGCAGCGTTCTGCCACTGTGTCCGTGTTCCGCGTGAAACTCACCTGCGTCAGCATTCTGCGACCGTGGTGACTTTGAGCACGGTGCTAGTGACAGTTGAACGTGGTTGCTGTTACGTTGAGATTACATGCAAAGCTGGTGGAGAGTGTACCAAGCGGAACAGAAAAGGTGTTTTAATACGCACATGCAAGTTGTTACTGTACACACACAACACGAAACTACGTATGTGCACATGGTCCTCACGGCGTCTTGCTGGGCTCAACAGCGTCGTCCGTTGTCACAAGCAGGAGCACTGCTCAACCGTCACTGACCTGTAAGGCGTTCGTCGTCATTCAGCTTCGTCATGGTGCCCAACGCCATTTCGCTGAACACTAACTGCTTCATCCGCGTCATCCGCCGCACGACACATGGATATGCACTTGTTCTACGCACTGTTGAAACCCCGTGATGGACAAAGAGATTTGCAAACGTTGCTAAGAGTAATGTAACAGCCAGACAAACACTGCGTAATCAATAACGCGGCGCAGAGCACAGATATCGTCCGCCACGGCTCAGCACGAGACCTGGGGAGGCACACATTCCGCCGCCAGCCGCGGCCGCTCACTGCTAGACCAGCTTCACTGCGCAACACGTAACCATAACAACGCCGCCATTGTGCCTACTGAATATGGCCGCCATGATGTCATTTCCGCCACATTTTTTACGCCCTGCGCCGGCTGGGCATGCCCTCTCCTTACCTTTTTCCTTCCTCCGTGTTCAGCGGGGTTTTCGGGTAGCGTTTCAAGTTGCAATAGCGCTTCAGAACGCGTTGTTGGCCCATGATTACCTTCAATATCCCCGCAACACAATAATAGGAAGGCAGTGGAAAAGCAGTCACAAATGGTGTCAAACAAAACCCGTGGGCACGGGAACAGCAAGAGGCAGGTAGTGTTCGATTTTTTAGCATAAAGAGAATTTTTTCTACATACCTGCATTGGAAAAACACGCAGATCAGGCATCATGCTTGATGCGCTGCTCCCGTGCCCACTGAGGAACAGGTTGATCCGCAAGCTGCTTTTGTGGTTTCCGGGGAGCGATGTCATTGTCGATGCTGTTGGTAGATGATGGTCGAGCTTCGCCGATGAGTTTGCATTGAAGAATATGCCACTGCTTGTGGTTTTGACGCCAGAAGAATGCACCTGCCAGAGCAGATGCGAACACGCCGAGTCAGAAGAGACAGCCGGTAGCCAGACCACCAACAGCGCAAGCGCAGCCTGCATTGGAAAAACACGCAGATCAGGCATCATGCTTGATGCGGTGCTCCCATGCCCACTCCAGTGCGTGTGTGTCATATGTATGTATGTATGTTCATATGTATGTATGTTCAACTTGTATCAGATAAACAATCTCACAGCGCGTTCCAAATCATCAAAACCGGCGTTCCACTGAGGTCAATTCTAAGTCCGCCGCTATTCCATAATTTTGTAAATGACCTTCACAGCGTGATACCGGTTTCTCTATATCTATACGCCCACGACATTGTGATCGTGACGACTGCAAACGACTTTTATGAGGTGATTACTCTTCTTCAGTCAGCTGCCACTAAAGCCATGGATTAGTTTTGAGATAACCTTATTAATATAAATATGTCTAAAACTAATCTAATCTGCCTCCATAATCCATTAAAGAAAGTAACCCTTGACTATCCTTTCATTTTGCATTGTTCTGACTGTTAATCCTGCTCTTGTAGTCCATTACAGTATTCATCTGTTGTGAAATACATTGGCTTATACATTGACAGTGACCGTTCCTGGAATAGTCATCTCGCCTATGTTTGCAAAAGACTTCGCGCTGTGTCCTGTCTGTTATATAACATAAGATACAACATGCCGTTTTCAGTGCGTAAGATGATAGCACATGATTTAGGTTACAGTATACTGCGTTACAGAATAACCACTTACGGACACTGTGCTGTCCGATGGCACAATAGAATAAACAGAATATTGCGTTCGGTTTTAAAAAATATATCTTACGACCTGAACATTAATTCCGAGAAAGGCATTTTCAAAACGCTATTTATGCTAAACTTCAATGATCTGTTAATTCAAACGGTTGTTTTAAAACATTTCTGGTCCAAAAAATTCCTCGTTTCGTATGTTATTTCTCGTTCTTTGAGGCCCAAAATACGTTACTGTAGGCCACGGTGTTCAACAAAGTACGGAACTAGAACACGAGCTCATTATATACCAACCTATTTCAATATACATCCCCCAGCATTTTGCGCACAAAAACAAAACACAAATTAAAGAAACTGCTATGGCGTATCTGTCTACAATTGTAGTGCATGTCGTGTGTTATTTCATATACTCCATTTCGCAAGCATGATGCTGCACAATCATCCAGTGTGGTACTTTGCTTAAGAAGCATTTGCTATAATTCTTTCTTTTTCCCTTTACATCTTTTCACTTTCAATTGCTGTAAATATTGTATAATGCTTGTAACTATTGCTTGTATGCCCTGTTGTTTCTAATCCTATATGCACGTTGTTGTTTGTCCTATCATCGTTCTTAGGCCATGAAATACAATCTTGTAACGCGACCGCTTTCTTTTAACCGGTCGCGATACAAGAAACGTTACCCCACAATCTTGTAACTAGGCCTGCCAAAGCCACCAATTGGCTTTGGCAGGACTAGTCACATGTACTGTTTTATTTGAAGAAATAAAAAATGTATGTATGTATGTATGTATGTATGTATGTATGTATGTATGTATGTATGTATGTATGTATGTATGTATGTATGTATGTATGTATGTATGTATGTATGTATGTATGCGTATATGTATGTATGTATGTGTTTGTGTGTGTATGTATGTATGTGTATATGTGTGTGTATATGTATGTATGTATTTGTGCATATGTGTGTATGTATGTGTGTATGTATGTGTGTAGGTGTGTATGTATGTATGCTTGTGTGTGTATGTGTGTATGTGTATGTATGTGTATTAGTGTATAAATGTATGTGTGCGTATGTGCGTGTGTGTGTGTTTGTGTTTGTTTGTGCGTGTGTGCGTGCGCGCGCGCGTGTGTGTATGTGTGTGTATGTATGTGTATGTGCGTGTGTATGTGTGTGTATGTGTGTGTGCGCGTGTGCGTGCGTTTGTGCGCGCGTGTGTGTGTGTGCGTGCGCCCGTGTGTGCGTGTGTGTACGTGTGCGTGCGTGTGCGTGTGTGCGTGTGCATGTGCGCGCGCGTGTATACGCATGTGTGTGTACACGTGTGCGAGTGTACGTGCATGTGTGCGCGTACGCACGTGTGTGGGCGCGTGCTTGTGTGTGCGTGCGCACGCATGCCGGCGCGTGTGTGCGCGTGTGCGTATGCACGTGTGTGTGCGCACGCGCGTGTGTGTGTTTGCGTGTGTGTGTGTTTGCATGTGCGTGTGTGTTAGTGTGCGCGTGCGCGTGCGCGCGTGTTTAATTGAGTGTGTGCTTGTGTGTTGGCGCGCGTGTGTTCGCGTGTGTGTGCGCGTGTGTGTTTGTGTCCGTGCTCGCGTGCGCGTGTGTGTGCGTCTGTGTGTGCGTGTGTGCATGTGTTGGCGCGTGTGTGCGTGTGTGTGAGTGTGCGTGTGCGTGTGTGTGAGTGTGTGCGTGTGCGTGTGTGAGAGTGAGTGTGTCCATGCGCGTGCGTGTGCGTGTGTGTGCGTGTGTTCGTGCGCGTGTGTGTGTGTGTGTCTGTATGTAAGTGCTCTCGCGTGTGTGTCGGTATGTATGTGTGCGTGTGTGTGTCATATGTATGTATGTATGTGTGCATGAACGTATGTATGTATGTATGTATTATGTATGTATGTATTATGTATGTATGTATGTAGTATGTATGTATGTATGTATGTATGTATGTATGTATGTATGTATGTATGTATGTATGTATGTATGTATGTATGTGTTATTGTACGTGTGTGTTTTTGTGTGTATGTATGTCTGTGTGTATGTACGTATGTACGTACCTATGTATGTATGTATGTATGTATGTATGTATGTATGTATGTATGTATGTATGTATGTATGTATGTATGTATGTATGTATGTATGTATGTATGTATGTACGTGTGGTGTGTGTATGTACGTGTATGTGTGTGTTCGTGTGAGTGGGTGTGTGCGTGTGCGTGCGTGTGCGCACGTGTGCGTGTGTGTGTGTGCGTGCGCGTATGCGTGTGTGTGTGTGTGTTTGTGTGTGTGTGCGCGCGCACGTTTGCTCGCGCGTGTGTGTGTGTGCGTGTACGCGTGTGTGCGCGTGTGTGCGTGCGTGCGTGCTCGTGTGCTCGTGTGCGTGCGCGCGTGTATGTGCGTTGGTGTTTGTGCGTGTGTGCGTGTGTGCATGTGTGTGTGCGTGTGTGTGCGTGCATGTGCGTTTTTGCGTGTGCGTTTGTGTGCGTGTGGGCGTGTGCGTTTGTGTGCGTGTGGGCGTGTGTGAGTGTGTGCGTGCGCGTGCGTGGGTGCGTGCGCGTGCGTGTGCGTGCATGTGTGCGTGCGCGCGCGTGTGCGTGTGTGTGCGTGTGAGCGTGCGTGTATGTGTGTGTGTGTCTGTATGTATATGTGCGTGTGTGTGTCATATCTATGTGTGCATGTATGTATGTCTGTATGTATGTGTACATGTATGTATGTCTATATGTATGTGTGCATGTATGTATGTCTGTGTGTATGTGTGATGTATGTATGTGCGTGCGTGCATTGTGTTCAGGTAAGTATGTATGTGCGTGCGTGCATTGTGGTCAGGCATGTATGTATGTATGTATGTATGTATGTATGTATGTATGTATGTATGTATGTATGTATGTATGTATGTATGTATGTATGTATGTATGTATGTATGTATGTATGTATGTATGTATGTATGTATGTATGTATGTATGTATGTATGTATGTATGCATGCATGCATGTCAGACGCTATTGTAAGACTTCTCTAATTAGTCGAATGAGGCGTTCAATGACAACAAAGTTGCCTGTGCGCTCCTTATTGACTGCTGCAAGGCTTTCGATAGTGTCCATCATACCTTGTTATTGGATAAACTTTTTCAGTTAGGGTTCAGGGGTGCTTTCTGGTCTTTGTTGGCACATTTCCTCCAAGGCATGTTCAACTTGTATCAGTTGAAGAATCTCACAGCGCGTTCGAAATCATCAAAACCGGTGTTCCACAGGGATCAATTCTTAGCCCGTCGCTATTCAATAATTGTGTAAATGACCTTCACAGCGTGATACCGGTTTCTCTATATCAATACGCCGACGACACTGTGATCGTGACGACTGCAAACAACTTTTATGAGGCGATTACTCTTCTTCAGTCAGCTGCCACTAAAGCCATGGATTGGTTTCGAGATAACCGTATTAATATAAATATGTCTAAAGCTAATCTAATCTGCCTCCATAATCCATTGAAGAAAGTAACCCTTGACTCAACCCACGGAAGAAAATCTTGGCCATAGACGTTGAGCACCCGGCTGTGCTAAATACCCTGCGAACTGTCACGGAGCTTGGAGGCATCTATCTCAGAACTTACATTCCGCAGGATAGTGACATGACGACGGGCGTCATTTATGACGTTGATGTTTTCATACCGAGCGCAGACCTTCTTGTTCTGATAAAGCCAGCTACTGGGGCAACGGACATATTGCAAGTATGCCGACTTGGCTATTCCCGTTTCATCAAGGGGACCTTCAGCGGTGATTGCATCCCATCACAGGTAAAGGTTGGTCATTTTCGTCAGGTGTTCCGACCATACATCCCAAGACCACTACAGTTCCATAACTGTCTAACACTGGGTCATGTTAGTGCTGTGTGCAACAATAAGCAAGCATGCCCACGTTGTGCTGGACCCCACAAACCAGAGACTTGCCAAGCAACTCTCCTAAAATGCAGCGACTGCAAAGGGAACCATGAGACCTCGTCCAAAGACTGCCGAGTACTGAAGAAAGAGAGGAGCATTCTGAGACAAATGGTTAAAGACGGATCTTCACGAAAGGAAGCGGTAACGGTTGTTCAACGACGGCGTTCTCGTCGACGGCGGTGCTCGAAGAAAAGAAAAAGCAGTCCTGTGCCGAAGGTGCTTTCACTTACGCCGCCACCGCCACCACCACCGCCGCCACGACCACAGAGACCTCCCCCACCTCCGCCACCAGGTGGGGTACGTCCAGAGGTGCCGGAAGACACTGTGACGCTACAAAGAACATCCGGCTCTGACTGGCCCACTTTACCCCGGTTACACGTGTCTACGGAACCACAATATCGACAGTCAACAACGAATATGCCCCCGCAGGCAGTCTATCCGCCCAAGAGGTACAAGTTTTTTCTGTATTGAGGTCGTTCATAAGTGTTATTCGCACTCTATTGGATAGTCTACAGATCCCTGCCGCTAAATGCGCGCTGCAAATCTTGGACACACTAGAACCAGTTCTTGCCGGACTTCAGTAACAAGATGGCGCACCATAGACCACATCAGCCTTTCCGAGAAAATGTCAAGCGTGCTTTCATAATTCAGTGGAACGCAAGAGGTCTACAGTCAAGAATGCCTGAGTTCAGACAACTCATTTTCAAAATTAAGTTTCCCATCATAATCATTTGTGAACCGCATTTTTCAAAAATACCTCGACTGTCAGGCTATGAATCTTTCGTTTCTTCATCGTGCATTGAGGGAAGTCAAGTTGCTGTGTACATCCGTAAAGAACTCACTTACGTTCTCCAAAGAGTAGAGTCTCATAATGGATATCACTACGTTTGTCTATATGTTAAAAAGAAGAAGTTGTCGTTTGCGCTGATAGGCGCATATATAGCGCCGCCAGGTCGACTAGATCAACAGATAATAAACGGTATATTTGCAACAACTCCAGCACCTTGGATATTGAAGGGTGACTTCAACGCCCATCATCCATTGTGAGGAAGCATCAGGACAAATCGAAAAGGCATGGACCTAGTTGATCTCGCATCAGAGCACGGGCTTCATGTGCTGAACGACGGCAGCCCTACTTATCTCCGAGGAGTAACTTTCAGCAGTTGCCTGGACTTGACATTAGTGTCGCATAGCATTGTCACGACAGTCCAATGGTTCACAGATATTGAAACACATGGCAGCGACCATATCCCCACGTACGTGACAGTCAGAGGTTTGGACGATTCTCCTTCCCTTGGAGATTCAAGACTTATTGACTGGGAAGAGTTTCAGATATCAGTGGAGAGCAAGTGCGTGCAAGAACCGCCGGAATCCATTGAAGAAGTGATTAGTTGTGCAATGGAGACTTCTACAAAGATATGTTCGAAAGAATCGAGACGCACGGCACTCGACCAAGAGTTGGAACAACTTCGAGCGGTCCGCCGACGTGCCGAAACACGATACAGACGCACGAAATCTATCTCTGAACTCAGAGAATCCAGACGCATTCAGAAAATATCCAGCGTCGAATGCACAAACTTCATGAAACACGGTGGAAGAATTTTTGTGACTCGCTAGACCCTCGAAAGCCCTTGTCCCCCGTATGGAGGACTCTTCGAGGTATTCACTCGCATCCGCAACAGCGTCCCCCCTTCGCCACTCTGGCGCGACATCAACGTGGCTCACAGATTGATGTTTCTGGGGAATTTTGTGCAAACATCGCCAGCGACATCTCTATACCGATTGATCTATTGCCACAGGATGTTCCAGTCGCACGAGATTGGCAAATGGAGGTTGCATTCACCATGGAAGATCTTCATGCGGCACTGAACACATGCAGACGCTCATCGTCCGCAGGTCCGGATAGAGTGACCTATACTGCCGTTCGTCACCTAGGCCCGAAGGCACAGCGCTGTCTGCTGGACATTTTCAATACGTCTTGGCATGATGAAATGGTGCCGGATGAGCGGAAGTGTAGTCGCCTGGTGCCTTTTCTGAAGCCCGGAAAGTCTCCAATTGATTTGGCATCATACCGGCCTATAGCACTAGCAAGCTGCGTTGGCAAGGCCATGGAGAGGATGCTGCTTACACGCATGGAATGGTACCTGGAGCATTATAACATCTATCCTGATGCTATGGCTGGTTTTCGACGAGGTCGATCCTCAGTTGATAGCGTTATTGACTTAGTGACCTCTGTTCAGCATCAGAAAGCTCAGAAGCAGCTGTCGGTAGCTCTGTTCTTAGACGTGAAGGGTGCTGATGACAACGTGACCCACGAGGCTGTTCTCAATGCTCTTGAAGCAGGTGAACTTTGAGGTCGTGTCTTTCGATGGGTAAGAAGCTACCTCACACAGAGATCTATGTTCGTTATAACTGAAGATAGGTCTACGAATAAGTATTTCACAAGTCGTGGGGTGCCACGAGGCGGTGTTTTGAGTCCAACACTTTTCAACCTGGTTCTCATGGGGCTCACCGAAATGCTGCCACAGACGGCTTATATATCTCTCTACGCTGATAATATCTGCATTTGGGCGTCGGGCGTGACACGGCCTCAAGTGCGCGCAAGAATACAGAAAGCGACAACAATGATATCGACATAGCTTCGCCAGCAAGGTTTGACTATCGCCACAGAAAAATGCGCAGCAGTGGCGTTTACACGGAAACCGATGTCTTTCTACTCATTGTGCATCGATGGCAGATCAATCCCCTATAAGAGCGCTCATAGATTCTTAGGCGTCATCATAGATCGGGACCTAACCTTGAGCCCGCATGTCACATACCTGAAGAAAAAGCTCATTGGCATTGAGAATGTATTGAAGTTCGTTGCCGGAAAATCATGGGGCCCATCCGTGCACTCCATGTTGCAGCTTTACACAGCCCTCTTTCTCGGAACTCTCCGGTACAGCCTTCCTGTCCTGTCCAACACGTGCAAGAAGTGCTTGGCAGTGCACATCCGTGCACTGCAAAGCGTACGAGCCCAAGCACTTCGGACATGCCTTGGCCTTCCAAGATGCTCATCGACAGCGTCAAGTATTATTATTGCACAAGAACAACCGGTCACAACGCACATCATTGTCGAGACGCTGAGAGCGCACATTCGGCATTTATCATGGTACCGTCACATCATTTAGCGTGTTTGACAGCTCGGAGGCCCCATTCTTCGTACTGCGGTATCGTGACAAAACATCAGGACATACTACCGCCTGGCTTCAAACTTGCGATGCATCCAGCAACTGCGCCATGGAGTCATCGTCAACATGACGTGCACTTATCAGTTTCTGGAGTCTTTAGGAAGGCAGGCATGTCGACGCTTGCCCTGAAGCAATTGACTTTGTGTCTGTTGGACGAAAGGTACTTCGACCGCCTAGATGTTTACACCGATGACTCCACTGATTCCAACAGCTCCACAGGAGCAGTGGTTGTTGTGTTGCTTCAGTACAAGTTTTCTCACACCACGATGTCGACAGCAGCAGAGCTCGCCGCACTTCAAGGTGCAGTAAAATACATTCTTCGCCAGCAACCTAACCAATGGGCCATCTTTTGCGACTCCAGGTCAGCCTTACAGTCACTACGGTTTGTTATGCAGCACGGGTTACATGAACAATCAAGTATATCAGATAAAACACGACTACCACAAAGCACTCACGGAAGGTCACGATATTGTATTTCAGTGGTTGCCGAGTCAATGCGGAATCGTCGGCAATGACCGCGCGGATGAAGCTGCTCGATCGGCTCATGACCAAGACCAGCGCACGCCCATACCCCTCTTGAAAACGGACGCTGCAAGGCTAGTACAATCACTTGCTCGCCGTATATCTCTCCTAGAATGGAATACGCAGGGTTTCTCCAACACGCACCTGTATTCGATCAACCCAAACTTGCAACTTCGTTTGCCATCCGGGCTCCCACGATGCGCTGAAACTTTACTGTGTCGCATGAGGTTGGGGGTGGCATTTACGAATTCGTACCCTCGTCTGCTTGGAATGGCGAGCACTTCGGCGTGCAACATCTGCGCCTGCGAGGAAACGCTTGAGCATATTCTATGTCATTGTCCAGCATACCAGATCGAACGACGTATTATGGAAGCCAAGCTCTGTCAGCTGGATTCACGGCCGCTTACAGAAGAGAAGATCCTGGGACCTTGGCTGATGGCTTCCCATACGCGCAAAGCCACGAAAGCCCTCTTGTACTTTTAGGGGCGAAGCTCCTTAGGGCGTGGGCTGTGCCTCCCCTGTAGCCTGTATGTAGCCACCTCTAGTTTAGTTCTTGCAGTGTCCACTAGATGGCGGTACCGTCCCCTGTATGTCTGCTGGACGCTACCACTATGTCTGCTACCACTCAGCTCTGGTCCTTCCCAGAGATGAGTGGTAGAGGTCGGACGTGTTTTTGGAGAGCTCCGGAATGACAGCTACAGATAAGTGTTTTTGCATGTTTCCAGCTTGCCTCTATATGTAGCGTTATGAGAACGTAAGGCGCTAGCGTAAGGCTTGATTAGGTCTAGTACGGTGTACGGTTTTTTTTATTAGTATTTTGTACTGTGTCTTTTTTTCTCCAGCCACCACGTGGCTGAAGCCTGCGCGTAGACCGACCACGTGCATGCGCAGGTGCTGTGAAGTGTAGCGTATTTATTTATTATTGTGGTTCTTTTTGGCTTAGACCAGTGTATTTTAGTACAGTTTTCTAACACGTGGGCATCGGTAAACTGAGCTAGCCATGGTCAAAAAGACCGTAAAGTGTTCCGAGTGCGGGGTAGGGCGGAAGGTGGAAATTAGTGCGGAGGAGAAAGCAGAAGATGACGCCAAGTGTAGACAGTGCGAGTTCGAGGAGAAAATGAAAAATATGATGGCGGTCCAGAGTGGGCTCATGGAGAAAATCGCAGCGCTGGAGAATGCATTGGCGAAGGAGCGAGAGAAAACGTCAGCCATGGAAGAAAGGCTCCGGGCAGCCGAGAAGGGCCTATCGAAGGTCGTGAAAGGGAACGAAGACGCAGGTGACGGCGGAAGCATTATGGCGACGACCCCCCGTGCGGGAGAGATGAAGGAAACAGGCATGACAAAGGCAGATACATTGGCCACAGGGCCCAGCTACCGGGAAGTAGTTTTGAGGGAGGGAGGGAGCAAACCAGCAGCCGTGACTCACGCTAGTCACCTAGTCAGCAGCCAGGTGCAGGTTTCAGAAGGAATGTCTGAACAGGTCATCATCGCCGGTGACTCAAATTTGGTCCGATGCGCAGCGGCAATCAAAGAAAGGGTGAAAGGCGACAAGAGAGTTGCGATAGGGACGTTCCCAGGACAAACGCTGGGGACAGTAATGAGTCAAGCGGGTGAGCAACTCGCAGCTAAGGCTGGCAATCGTAACCTCGTTGTAATTGCGGGAGGGTTAAATGACGTCCTGAAAAAAGAATCGTCAGGACTAGCGACGGCCTTGGCGAGAGGGGTGGATGACATGCGCACCGTGTCCCCCCAGGTGCAAATTGTAGTATGCACAGTACCGGAAGTACCGGTGCGCAACGTCAACCTGCGAAGAGCGGTTGTCGACGCAAACAAGGAGATATGGCGGATTAGTCGAGAGAAGGGTTTCGAGGTAGTGGATTTAAACAGGGAAGTGCACAGGTGGGGTGGATTCCAAAGAGACAGGATTCATTTCGATAAGAGGCTTGGACACGAGGTGGGCTGGCGACTGGCAGGACGCGCAGTAGCTTTTTTGGGGGGCTCACGGGCCCTTCGGAGTCCGGGGTAGCTCGTAACAGGGAAAGCAACCAGGAGGACGCTTTGACAGGTAGAATTGCGAAAAACCAGAAAAAAGGTAAAAGAAAAAGGAAAAAGGCGCGTGTTGCAATTAGTTACATAAACATGCAGGGTGGCAGAAAGAAGGCAAAATGGTTAGAGATTGAGGAGCAGTTAAACAAAGAACAGATAGGCGTGTATGCGGTTACAGAAACACACCTTAGAGACTTGGAAGAGCCACCACATATTAAAAATTATGTTTGGGAAGGGTGTAACAGGACCATATCGGAAAGGAAAGGTGGGGGTGTAGGAATGCTAATTCACCGCGGAGCCAAATGGGTTAGAGTGAAACAGACGTGTTCAGAGCACCTCTGGGTTCGGGGCACAGTAGGTGGAAAGGAAACGTGGCTAGGGGTAGCCTACTTGTGGACGGGGAATAACTGCAGAGAAAAGAATCAGGAGATAGTGGATTGCATGAGTGCGGATATTAAGGAATTTGGTAATGGGGCCGAAATCATCCTTCTAGGGGACATGAATGCCCACATACACGACCTTGACGGATATTCAGACACCAATGGGAAGTTATTACTAGATCTTTGCGAGCAACATAGTCTGGAGATAGTTAACACGGGGCCTAAATGTGACGGCCAGATCACATGGGAAGTCGGAAACAAGCAATCAAGTATTGATTATTGTCTCATTACTGAAGGAATTTACCACAAACTGACAGAAATGAGGATAGACGAGGAAGGCATTAACAGCTTGGGTAGTGATCATAAACGAATAACATTACAAATGGGATACGAAACTGAAAATATGAGCATGGAATCAAAGTCTGGCAGCTCGTATTTAAATGACAAACAAATAATAAATATAGCCGCAAGAGTCGAGGAAGAAGTAGGCGAAATACCAGGCAAGGACTGGGAGTATAGTGAGCTGTTACATCTAATGACGAAGGAGATAGGGAAAGAGAAGAAAATTGTTTGCTGGAAAGGAAAAAGGAAGCCAAAAAGTTGGTGGAACAAGGAAATCCGGGAGGCGATCGAGAAGCGACGCGAAGCCTCACGGGAGCATAGAAAGGCAAAAAAGGAGAAGCGGCCGCAGGACGAAGTAAAAAAAATATGGGAAATATATTTAGAGAAAAAATCCCTTGTACAGAAATTGGTAGAGGCAAAAATTAAAGGTGAAAGTGAACGCTGGATGACAGAGATACACGAAAAAAAGGAGGCCGCGCCTAGGATTTTTTGGAGCCACATAAAGGCGCTAGGTAGGAAGTCTGTCACAACGCAACAACATATTCTAGATGAAGGAGGAAATCAATTAGAAGGGTACGAAGCGCTAGGTTACATCCAAAAGGTAACAGCCGATTCGTTTCAAAAGAGCGTCCAGGGGATCTCCCCGGTGAGTAAAAGCGTGGCGGAGAAAGCAACAGAGGAAGAGCTAGTACTTGATAATTTCAACTGGAAAAAGGCCGAATGAAAAATTCCAAAGCGCACTGCCGCGGGTTTAGATGGGATTCCCGTTAGCCTCATTAACGAACTAGGACATAACACTAAAGAAGCATTGTTAAAAGCAGTAGAAAAAAGCTTAAAGGACGGACAAATACCGGACAGTTGGCGACAAAGTAGAATGAACTTAATCTCTAAAGGCAAGGGAGAAAAGGACAAGATTCGCTCGTATAGACCACTAACCATTACATCGGTACTATACAGGATGGCGATGCAAGCAGTAAAAATGAAAATAGAAACATGGGCCGAACATAACGATATTTTGGGAGAACTTCAGAACGGATTTCGAGTCGACAGGCGGTTAGACGATAACCTGTTTGTTCTCACTCAGTGTATAGAAATATCCAAAATAGAGAATAGGCCCTTGTACGTGGCTTTTCTAGACATCACTGGGGCATACGACAACGTTAATCAGGAAATTTTGTGGGATATATTGAAAGGAATGGGCATGGGCGACGACTGTATACAGCTTTTGAGGGATATATACCGAGAAAATACAGTTTGCATAGAGTGGGAAGGAATGCGTAGCAAAGAGAACGTTGAGGTTAGCAGGGGTCTGAGACAGGGATGTCCTTTGTCCCCGCTGTTATTCATGCTGTACATGGTGAGTATGGAAAAAGCGCTAGAAGGTAGCAACATTGGTTTTAATCTGTCACACAAACAGGGCGGCATGATGATTGAGCAGAAGCTTCCAGGTTTATTTTATGCGGACGATATCGTCTTATTTGCGGACAGTCGAGATGATATACAGCAGCTGGCGAATATATGCGGAAGGGAAGGTGAAGCTCTTGGACTAGGATTCAGTGTAACGAAGTGTGGATTGATGGTATTCAATGATCCCTGTGATCAGACGGTGTCCATACAAGGCCAAGAAATACCGAGG
Organism: Rhipicephalus microplus; assembly: GCF_013339725.1. Lineage (NCBI taxonomy): Eukaryota > Metazoa > Arthropoda > Arachnida > Ixodida > Ixodidae > Rhipicephalus > Rhipicephalus microplus. The sequence goes on along the minus strand of NC_051170.1, from coordinate 164,521,248 downwards.
GTAAGTGAATACAAGTACCTTGGAGTATGGGTAAATGAGAGTGATAGATACATGGAGGTACAGGAAAAAGCCTCGGCAGCAAAAGGAAAGAGGAATGCGGCAATAATGAAGCACAGAGCGTTGTGGGGATACAATAGGTATGAGGTGCTTCGAGGTCTGTGGAAGGGTGTAATGGTTCCAGGGCTTACTTTTGGGAACTCAGTGGTGTGCATGAGGGCAGAGGTGCAAGCGGGAATGGATGTAAATCAAAGGACTGTGGGACGCCTCGCGTTGGGTGCTCACGGGAAGACGACAAACGAGGCTGTAAAGGGCGATATGGGGTGGGCAGGTTTTGAGGCGAGGGAAGCGCAGAGCAAAATAAGGTTCGAAGAAAGGCTAAGAAATATGAAGGAGAGTAGATGGGCAGAGAAGGTGTTCCGTTATTTGTATAGGAAGAGCGTGGACACACAGTGGAGAAAAAGAACTAGAAGACTCACTAGTAAGTATACGGCTGGTATTGTAAGCCATATGTCAACAAAGAGCGTTAAGGGAAAAGTCAGGGAGGCGGAGAGGATTTACTGGATGGCAGCTATGGAGAAAAAACCGGCTTTGAGTAACTACCGAAAGGGCAAAAATGAAATAAGGAGGGAGGCATTTACGATAATTCAAGGGGAAGCGCTTTACTGTTTGAAGCGAGATCGGGTTGCCTTAGAACGCGTAGTTATAAAGCAAGATTCAGTAAAGAAGAAGAACAATGCACATGCTGCGGGAAAGATAAGGAAACGGCGGAGCATGTTCTGATTGAATGTGGAGATATCCACCCAGGTGTACGTTTGGGCACGAGCCTACAGGAAGCCTTGGGTTTTAGGGACAACAATGGAAAGCTGAACACACCCGCGATTGAAATAAGTAAGAGACGGTTAGAGTATTGGTGGCAGAAAATTAGAGAGAAAGGACAAAAATAAATATTGGAAAATAAAATATGGACAGTGTGCCGTAAATGGCAGAGAACTTAAGCTGAAAATTTACCTTTTTTCCATTAAGATAGAATTTATCGAAGTAGAGGCATTAGGCCAACATAAAAAGAAAAAAAGGTTTTTTTTGTCGAGCCTGGTGGCATACTTATCACCACCCCGTTATAAAGGGGACGCTCATAGCATCCATCCATCCATCCATGTAGCCACCTCTAGTTTAGTTCTTGCAGTGTTCACTAGATGGCGACGTCGTCGTCTGCAAAGCCTTGTAGAATGAAGCGTGCGTTGTTTCGTTCGATGCGCGCGCGCGCATGTGTGTGTGTGCGTGTGTGTGTGTGCGTGTGTGTGTGCGTGTGTGTGTGCGTGTGTGCGTGCGTGCGTGTGTGTGTGTGCGTGTGGGTGTGCGTGCGTGTGTGTGTGTGCGTGTGTGTGTGTGCGTGCGTGTGTGTGTGTGTGTGTGGTGTGTGTGCGTGCGTGCGTGTGTGTGTGTGTGTGTGTGCGTGCGCACAGGGGATGCCACAGAGGATGCGAGATAGGAAAGGGCGGTACTTGGAGTGTTCACTAGATGGACGCACAAACGGATGGACAGACAGACAGACTAGCAAACGGACGGAAGGATGGATAGACGCGCGGACGTACGGTCGGATGGACAAACGAACAGACAGACAGAAGGATGGATGGACGGACGCACGGACGGATGCATGGACAGATGGACGCACGGATGGTCGCACGGACGGGCTGGCGGACGCTTCGCCCCACTCATCATCATTTACTCCGTGGATAAGCTGTGATTTTTTTTAAGAACCAGCAAACTTCATGACCGCTTGTGAAAGAACTCTGCGAGGCCGTGCTGTGTAGTCTCGAGCTGACTATTTATGCTTCTCTTTCTTACTCCTCTTCGTTTCTATCTCTTTCCGTTCTATTATTCTCCATTTCCCCAACCCCAAGCGCAGGGTAGCCAACCGAGCCAAGCTTGGTTAACCTCCCAGCCTTTCCTCTCTATTTATCTCTCTCTCTCTCTCTTGCATTGCTCTGACTGTTCATCCTGCTCTTGTAGTCCATTACAGTATTCATCTGTTGTGAAATACCATGGCTTATACATTGACAGCGACCTTTCCTGGAATAGTCATCTCGCCTATGTTTGCAAAAGGCTTCGCGCTGTGTCATGTCTGTTTATAACATAAGATAAAACATGCCGTTTTCAGTACGTAAGATAATAGCACACGATTTAGGTTAAATTATACTGCGTTACGGAATAACCATTTACGGACACTGTGCTGTCCGGTGGCACACTAGAATAAACAGAATATTGTGTTCGGCTTTAAAAAATATATCTTGCGACCTGAACATTAAATCTGAGAAAGACATTTTCAAAACGCTATTTAGGCTAAACTTCGATGATCTGTTAATTCAAACGGTTGTTTTAAAACAATTCTGGTCCAAAGAATTCCTGGTTCCGTATGTTACATCTTGTTCCTTAAGGCCCAAAATACGTTACTGGAGGCCACGGTGTTCAAGAAAGTACGGAACTAGAACACGAGCTCATTATGTACCAACCTATTTCAATGTACATTTCCCAGCATTTTGCGCACAAAAACAAAACACAAATTAAAAAAACTGCGGTGGCGTATCTGTCTACAATTGTAATGCATGTCGTCTGTTATTTCATATACACCCATTCGCAAGCATGATGGTACACAATCCAGTGTGGTACTTTGCTTACGAAGCTTTTGCTATATTTCTTTTTTTCCTTTACATCTTTCCACTTTCAATTGCTGTAACTATTGTATAATGCTTGTAACTATAGATTGTATGCCCTGTTGTTTCTAATCTTATATACACGTTGTTTTTGTCCTATCATCGTTCTTAGGCTATGAAATACAATCTTGTAACGCGACCGGTTTGTTTTGCTGTCTGCCAGGCTCTGCCGCTCAAGCCACCAATCGGCTTTGGCAGGCCTAGTCATATGTAGTTTTATTTGAAGAATAAAAAATGTATCTAGGTCTGTGTATGTAGATGTATGTATGTATGTATGTATGTATGTATGTATGTATGTATGTATGTATGTATGTATGTATGTATGTATGTATGTATGTATGTATGTATGTATGTATGTATGTATGTATGTATGTATGTATGTATGTATGTATGTGTATGTATGTATGTGTGTATGTGTATGTATGTGTGTATGTATGTAGGTGTATATGTGTGGGTCTATGTATGTGTGTGTGTTTGTATGTATTTGTGCATATGTGTGTATGTATGTATGTTTGTGTGTGTATGTGTAAGCATGTATATGTGTGTATAAATGTATGTGTGTAAGTACATGTGTGTGTGTGTGTGTCTATTACAAGTGTGTGTTTGTGTGTGTGTGCGTGTGTGCGCGCGTGTGTGTGCGTGCGCGCGCAAATTTGTGTATGTGCGTGCGCACGCGCTTGTGTGTGTGCACGCGTGTGTGCGTGTGTGTGCGTGTGTGTTTGTGTGTGTCAGGGTGTGTGTCTGCGCGCGCGCAAATTTGTGTGTGTGTGTTTGTGCGTGTGCGCGCGTGTGTGTATGTGTGTGTGTATGTGTGCGTGTGTATGTGTGTGTATGTGTGCGCGTGCGCGCGCATGTGTTTGAGTGTGTGCGTGAGTGTTGGCGCGCGTTTGCGCGCGTGTGTGTGTGCGTGTGCGTTTGTGTGCGTGCTCACATGCGCGCGTGTGCGTGTGTGTGCGTCTGTGTGTGTGTGTATGTGTGTGTGCGCGTGTGCGGGCATTTGTGCGCGTGCGCGCGTGCGTGTGTGTGTGCATGCACCCGTGTGTGCGTGTATGTGCGTGTGCATGCGTGTGCGTGTGTGCATGTGCGCGCGCGCGTATACGCATGTGCGCGTGCACGTGTGCGGGTGCGCGCGTGTGTGGGCGCGTTCTTGTGTGCGTGTGCACGTGTCTGCGCACGCATGCCTGCGGGTGTGTGCGCGTGAGCACATGCACGTGTGTGTGCGCATGCGCGTGCGTGTGTTTGCGTGTGTGTGTTTCCATGTGCGTGTGTGTTAGTGTGTGCGTGCGCGTGCGCGCGCATGTGTTTGAGTGTGTGCGTGAGTGTTGGCGCGCGTTTGCACGCGTGTGTGTGTGCGTGTGCGTTTGTGTGCGTGCTCACATGCGCGCGTGTGCGTGTGTGTGCGTCTGTGTGTGCGTGTGTGCAGGTGTGGGCGCGTGTGCGTGTGTATGCGTATGCGTGTGTGTGAATGTGTGCGTGTACGTGTGTGAGAGTGAGTGTGTGCGTGCGCGTGCGTGTGTGTGTGTCTGTATGTAAGTGCTCGCGCGCGTGTGTCGGTATGTATTTGTGCGTGTGTGTGTCATATGTATGTATGTATGTGTGCATGAACGTCTATGTATGTATGTATGTATGTATGTATGTATGTATGTATGTATGTATGTATGTATGTATGTATGTATGTATGTATGTATGTATGTATGTATGTATGTATGTATGTAGTATGTATGTATGTATGTATTGTATGTGTATGTACGTGTGCGTGTGTATGCGCGTGTGTGTGTATGTACGAGTGTGTGTGCATGTGTGTGTGTATACGTGTGTATGTATATACGTGCGTGTATGTACGTGTATGTGTGGGTGTGTGCGTGTGAGTGGGAACGTGCGTGTGCGTGCGTGTGCGCGCGTGTGCGTGTGTGTGCGTGCGCGCACGTTTGCTCGCGCGTGTGTGTGTGCGTGTACGCATGTGTGTGTTAGCGTGTGCGCGTGCGCGTGTGCGTGTGTGTGGGCGCATGTGCTTGTGTGTGCTTGTGTGTGCATGTTTGTGCGCGAGTGCGTGCGCGCGTGTGTGTGCGTGTGTGTGTGGGTGTGTGCGTGCATGTGCGTGCGTGCGTGTGCGTGTGTGCGTGCGCGCGTGCGTGTGTGCGCGCGTGCGTGTGTGTGTGCGTGCGTGCTCGTGTGCCCGTGTGCGTGCGCGCATGTATGTGCGTGTGTGCATGTGTTTGTGCCTGTGTGTGCATGCATGTGCGTTTGTGTGTGCGTTTGTGTGCGTGTGCGTGTGTGTGTGTGTGCGTGCGCGTGCGTATGTGTGTGCGTGCGTGTGCGTGTGCGCGTGCGTGTATGTGTGTGTGTGTCTGTATGTATATGCGCGTGTGTGTCTTATGTATGTGTGCATGTATGTATGTCTTTATGTATGTGTACATGTATGTATGTCTGTATGTATGTGTGCATGTATGTATGTCTGTGTGTATGTGTGCATGTATGTATGTGCGTGCGTGCATTGTGTGCAGTTATGTATGTATGTATGTATGTATGCATGTATGTATGTATGTATGTATGTATGTATGTATGTATGTATGTATGTATGTATGTCAGACGCTATTGGAAGGCTTCTCTGATCAGTCGAATGAGGTGTTCGATAACAACAAAGTTGTCTGTGCACTGCTTCTTGACTGCAGCTAGGCTTTCGATAGTGTCCATCATACCTTGTTATTGGATAAACTTTTTCAGTTAGGGTTTAGGGGTGCTTTCTGGTCTTTGTTGGCAAAATACCTCCAAGGCAGTTGTCAACTTGTATCAGTTGAACAATCTCACAGCGCATTCCAAATCATCAAAACCGACGTTCCACAGGGATCAATTCTTAGTCCGCCGCTATTCAATAGTTTTGTAAATGACCTTCACAGCGCGATACCGGTTTCCCTATATCAATACGCCAACGACACTGTGATCGTGAGTACTACAAACAAAAGTTATGAGGCGATTACTCTTCTTCAGTCAGCTGCCACTAAAGCCATGGATTGGTTTCGAGATAACCTTATTATAATAAATGTGTCTAAAACTAATTTATTCTGCCTCCATAATCAAATAAAGAAAGTAACCCTTGACTATCTTTTCATTTTGTATTGTTCTGACTGTTCATCCTGCTCTTGTAGTCCATTACAGTATTCATCTGTTGTGAAATACCTTGGCTTATACAGCGACCTTTCCTGGAATAGTCATCTAGCCTATGTTTGCAAAAGACTTCGCGCTGTGTCATGTCTGTTATATAACATAAGATACAACATGCCGTTTTCAGTACGTAAGATGATAGCACACGATTTAGGTTACAGTATATTTCGTTACGGTATAACCATTTACGGACACTGTGCTGTCCGATGGCACAATATAATAAACATAGTATTGCGTTTGATTTAAAAATGTATGTATGTATGTATGTATGTATGTATGTATGTATGTATGTATGTATGTATGGTATGTATGTATGTATGTATGTATGTATGTATGTATGTATGTATGTATGTATGTATGTATGTATGTATGTATGTATGTATGTATGCATGCATGTATTTATGTCTATGTATGTATGTGTGATGTATGTATGTATGTGTATAGGTATGTGTCTATGTATGTGTGTGTGTTTGTATGTATTTGTGTATATCTGTGTGCAGTATTGTGTATGTGTATGTGTATGTATGTATGATGATGTATGTATGTAGGTATGTATGTATGTATGTATGTATGTATGTATGTAGGTATGTATGTATGTATGTAGGTAGGTATGTATTGTATGTATGTATGTATGTGTGTGTGTGTGTTTGAAGAGTACCTGATCACAAAACGTGTTTTCTAAACTCTGGCCGTCGTGCCTTACTCCTAATTTTAGTAATTTCTTTACTCACTATACCACTTGCTGTTACACAGAACTTTTCTTGCCTTGTTGTTATGAAATTTTAACCATTCTTTGTTTAATTCGTACAAAGTGTTTTTCACTTCTTGCGGCATTGTTATCGCACTTGACTTATTCTCTAACGGAGGTCCCCCCGACAGTTTTCTACCTTCGCGACCTCGTCTGTACTGTAGAATTTTATTCACGTAATTGTATGCATTCCTGAAATAAAGTTTGAAATAAATAAATAAAAAAAAATAAATAAAATCCTTTGATTGCTGTACATCATTTACTTATAGGCTTTACCGCAATGCTTTCGCTATGCAGTGAAGTTTAATTATCTTTTGGTAATTGTCTTTTTGTATGTTTGAAAAGGACGTGCCAAGATGCATATTTGGCCTGAGCAGTCGCAAATGCTTATATTTGTTTGATGCACAAGTGTCCTGTGCATGCGTTCATTTTGTATCATGCAATGCTCTTCTGCTCACGCTGGCTTTACCGCAGTGCTTGTGCGATGTAGTAAAGCTTGATCATATTTTAGTATTTGTTCTTTTGTTTACCTGAAAGAGACGTGCCAAGATGCATATTTCGCCTGAGCACTTGCAAATGCTTATATTTCTTTGAAGCACAAGTGGCCTGTATGTGTGTATGTGTATGTATGTGTAGATGTGTAGAAAAGTATATGTGTGGATGTACGTGTGTGTGTGTGTGTGTCTATTACATGTGTGTGTGTGTGTGTGTGTGTGTGTGTGTGTAAGTGTGTGTGCCCTGCCGCAGCGGTCTAGTGGCTAAGGTACTCGGCTTCTGACCCGCAGGATGCGGGATCGAATCCCGGATGCGGCGGCTGGATTTCCGATGGAGGCACAAATGTTGTAGGCCCGTGTGCTCAGATTTGGGTGAACGTTAAAGAACCCAAGGTGGTCGAAATTTTCGAAGCCCTCCACTACGGCGTCTCTCAAAATCATATGGTGGATTTGAGATGTTAAACCCCACATATCGATCTATCATATACATGTGTTTGTATGTACGCGCGCGTGTGTGTGTGTATGTACGTGTGTGTGTATGTGTGTATGTGTGTGTGCGCGTTTGTGTGCGTGCGTGTGTGTGTTTGCGTGTGCATGCCTGTGTTTGTGTGCGTGCGAGTGCGTGTGTGTGCGTGTGCGTGCGTGTGAGCGTGTGTGTGTGCATGTATGTATGTGAGTTTTTGTGTGTGCAGGTATATGCATGCATGCATGTATGTATGTATGTATGTATGTATGTATGTATGTATGTATGTATGTTGTATGTATGTATGTATGTATGTATGTATGTGTATATGTATGCATGTGTGTATGTATGTGTGTACGTATGAGTGTGTATGTAATGTGTGTGTGCATGTATGTGTGTATGTATGAGTGTATGTATGTATGTGTGCATTTGCGCGTGCGTGTAGGTGTGTGTATCTGCGTGTAGGTGTGTGTGTGTCAGTATGTATGTGTCAGTGAGTTGTGTGTCTGTATGTATGTGTGCAGTATGTATGTATGTATGTATGTAATAGATATGTATGTATGTGTGGTATGTATGTATGTATGTATGTATGTATGTATGTATGTATGTATGTATGTATTATGTAATGTATGTATGTATGTAGTATGTATGTGTGTTGTGTATGTACTGTGTCTATTACGTGTGTTTGTATGTATGTGTGTGTATGTGTGCGTATGTATGTTAGTAGGTATGTAGTATGTTGTATGTGTGTGTCTATGTATGTGTGTGTGTATGTGTGCAGGTAGTATGGTGTGTGTATGTATGTGTGTATTATGTGTATATGTATGTGCGTATGTATGTTTGTGTGCGCGCGCATGCGTGCGTGGTCTGTGCGCAGTGTATGCGTACGCGTGGTGTGCGTGTGCGCGCGGTGCAAGCTTGTGCATGCGTGTGTGCGTGTGTGTGTGTGCGTGTGCGTGTGTGGTGCGTATGCGTGCGCGCGTGTGTGTTCGCCTTGTGGGGTGGTGCGTGCGCGCGTGTGTGCGTGTGTGCGCGTGCGCGCGTATGTGTTGTTTTGTGCGCACGCGTGCGTAGGTGTGTGCGTGCGCACCTCGTGTGTGTCTGTGCGCCTATGCGCGTGCGCGTGTGTGTGTCCGCACGTGTGGGTGTTGCTGCGTGGGTGCGTGTGTGTGTGCGTGTGTGTGTCATATGTATGTGTGCATGTATGTATGTCTGTGTTATGTGTTCATGTATGGTATGTGTGTATATTGTGTGCAGGTATATGTATGTATTTGTGTATGTATGTATTTATGTATGTATGTATGTATGTATGTATGTATGTGCGTGTGTCTATGTATATACGTTTTGTGGGTGGTTAGTGTATTAGCTATGGGTTTGTGGATGTGGTGTGTATGTATGTATTATTGTAGATCTTGTATATAGGTATGTGTGTATGTAGTTTATGTGTATGTGTCATATGGTGTGTGTGGGTTTGTGTAGGATCGTGTGTGTATGTATGATTGGTGGTATATATGATTGTGGTGTATAAATAGGTGGGGTATGTTGTGTGTTGTGTGTATGGATAGGTGTGTGTGTATGTAATTGTGTAGTATGTGTGTATGTTATGAGTGTACGTATGTATGTGTGCGTGGGTGGTGCCGTGTGTGTGTATGTTGTGTGTCTGGT
>NC_051170.1:164479505-164509505 GCF_013339725.1 Rhipicephalus microplus | reverse complement strand
TATGTATGTTTGTGTGTAAGTGAGCATGTATGTATGTGTGTGTGAATGTGTGTGCAGGTATATCTGTTTGTATGTATGCATGTATGTATGTATGTATGTGTGTTTTTGTGTATGTGTGTTTGTACGTATGAGTTTGTGTATATGTGTGTATGTGTGTATATGTGATATGTGTTGTGTGAGTGTGTGTGTATGCATGTGTGCCATGTGTATATATGTGTGTATGTGTATACGTGTGAGTATGATTGTGTGTAATGTATGATGTTATGTATTCATGAGCTGTGTGATGTATGTGTGTGGAGTATTAGTATGAAATGTTATGTTTGTTTGTATGATCGTAGTTGTATTGTATGCATATAATATATGTATGTGTGTATGTATGTATGTATGTATGTATGTATGTATGTTATGTATTTCGTGGTGTATGTATGTATGTCTGTATGTGTGTGTATGTTGTGTATTTCTATGCATGTGTGAAGTGTATGCGTGCAGATATGTATGTGTGTGTGGACGTATGTATGGTGTGAATGTATGTGTTGTATTAATGGTGTTATGTATGTGTGTAGTATTGTGAGCATTATTTATGCGTCCCATCTTTTCAACTGTACATACTTATCATCACCAGTGAAGTTTAGGTTGTGGGGCACATACTCGAGTCAATAAAGGAGAGTCGATTGTACTCGACGCCATCTTACAAGTGGGGGACGTGCTGCCCGGTTCCTGCGTCCTCTCGCGTTCTCGGACACCACAGCGTCTTCTAGAACACATCCCTGGAGCTCCGTTCAGGCCACCGCTTAAACGAACTGGGTCCGGTAATGTCGCAAGCCGCCCAGTCCAGCGTGCCAGCTTCGCCACCGCTTCCACCGCCAAGAAACCCTTTTCACCTGGTCACAAGCCCTCAAAAGGATCCTCCGCTGTTCGCAGGGCTTCTGGGTGAAGACGTTGAAGACTGGCTCGAGGAGAATGACCGCGTGAGTGTTATCAAAAACTGGGATGAGCCTGTGAAACTCACCCACGTTGCATTCTACTTGAGCGGCATCGCAAAAACGTGGTTTTTCAACCACGCCACAGATTTTCCGACATGGCCCGCCTTTACACCTCAGCTCCGCCAGATTTTTTCCAACCCGTCATTGCGCTCGTAAATCGCCAAAAAGAGGCTTGGTGCACGTGTTCAACGACCTGGCGAGTCTTACACTTCTTACATCGAAGATGTTCTCTCCCTTTGCCACCGCATCGACAACGATATGGCGGCAAAGGACCGTGTGCGCCACCTGCTAAAAGGAATTGCGACTGTCCCTTTTAATGCGCTTGTGGTGCGAAATCCCCAAACCGTAGCCGATGTTGTCGCTACCTGTCAGCGCCTTGAGGAGCTTCGGACCACTCGGGTACAACCTGATATGTCTGATCTGAGCTCAAGTCATGATACAACAGAGCTGCGTGCACTAATCCGCTCTATTATCCGCGAGCCCCGCCGGGGTGGTCTAGTGGCTAAGGTACTCGGCTGCTGACCCGCAGGTCGCGGGCTTGAATCCCGGCTGCGGCGGCTGCATTTCCGATGGAGACGGAAATGTTGTAGGCCCGTGTGCTCAGATTTGGGTGCACGTTAAAGAACCCCAGGTGGTCGAAATTTCCGGAGCCCTCCACAACGGCGTCTCTTATAATCATAAGGTGGTTTTGGGACGTTAAACTCAACATATCAATCAACCTATTATCCGCGAGGAACTTCATGCACAGGCTTCACCTCGCGACCTCGATATCCGAACAACGCCACCCGCTACTAGTTTACGCGGCGTCGTGAGGGAGGAACTGGCCTTGATGACTAGTATGCCAGCTCCGAGTTCACATCCCATGCCCAGTTATGCTCACGTTGCTGCAACGACACCTACGCCCCACCAGAGCCTGGCCTCGATGACTGTCACACCTGTCCCGAGCTCATATCCTGTGGCTATGCCAACGTATGCTCAGGTTGCTGCTAGGACACCTGCACCCCAGCAAAGTCCTATGCAGCTACCAGCGCCCGAAATGCTTGGTTCGCTCAACTCACTCGCACCGCGACCATCTTCCCAGCCTTACAACGCCTGGCGCAGTTCGCGGCGAACTTGCTTCTATTGCGGCATCCGTGGTCATATTTCATGGTTTTGCGGACGCCGTCAGCAAGACGAACGACGAAACTACGATAACCTTGAACGGGACAACTTCTACGCGACTGTATCGTCGGCTGTATCCGAACAGCACACGTCGGTCGCCGTCTCCGCAAAACTTTGACCCAGTTGGCAGTTCCCAATTCTCACGTCGTCGCTCACCTTCACCGATGCGGCGTTCCTCTTCTCCTCTCCGACCTTCTACTTCAATTCCCGACCGCTAATTGGAAAACTGAACAGTGCAGCTTCGGGAGGGAAAGCTGCATCTTTCGAACTGCGTCAAACTCCTCCGGACCGCCCACCGAATGTTTTATTGGTGTATGTTGAAGGTATACCGACAGAGGCACTGGTGAACACAGGCGCATCACTTTGCGTAATTCGTGCAGACTTTTGTGCCCACTTGAAAAAAGTTAGGACGCCTTACGATGGTCCTCCCCTTTGTTGTGCAGATGTAGTCCCTATTCAGCCTTCAATGCATAGTCCGCGTTTTCATAGATGGCATCCTTCACCACATTCAGTTTCTTGTACTTCCTTTGTGCACCCACACAGTAATTTTAGGATGGGACTTCATTTCTTCGGCATCAGCTTTCATATTGTGTCGTCAGCGAGTCATTCAAATGTCAGCTACTGAGAGTTCAATTGATGTCGATCCATAACCCTTCCGTTTCGTTGCTGCCACTGATTGTTTCATTTCGCCAGAGAATGAACAACTTCTAACGATCGCTTCGGATACTATAGTTAATGGTGACGTGTTCATAGCTCCATCAGTTCGCTCCAAACCGGCGGGGCTTACCATAGCACCCTGCCCTGTGCGGTTTAACGACGGTAAAGCAGACCTGGAGCTCCGCTCTCGCAAGCTGAACGAAAGACCACCGTACAACATGACTGACGCAGTTGCCAAAGGCCCATCCCAGCACAGCCAGCACCATCGGCTACCACGCACCTTCACCAAATGCGATGATGTTTATTCGAACAGAGGAGTCGCGGCGAGGTCGCGACGGAAAACGGGCGAACAGCAAGTCTGGCAAAGGCTGCACAGGTTCTCGCGCAATCAGAGCACGGGCTTTTCGTTGTCTTCCGAAGGCACATACGCGTTGGTGCGTATGCTCCGCTACACATTGGTCACCGCCTTGAATCCAACTTCTTCGCCAGTGATGCTGCCCCAAGGCACTGCTGTGAGCTGCTTCGCTGATAGTGAGCCCTTTTCGCTGGTTCCCCTTCACGCAGAATCACCGCCTTTGTCTGCTACTACTAATATCAAGGCTACTACTGTTACCTTAAATGACACCATAAGTCCTCACCTCAATGCCGAGCAAAAGAAAGACCTCTTAGACCTTCTCCAAAAGCACAGCTTTTCGTTTGATGTACATTGCAAAACTCTGGGCCGCACCTCCGTTGCAGAGCACAGCATCGAAACCGAAGGCAGCTCCATTGTACGCCGCCGCCCATACCGTCTCTCTTCGGCAGAACGGCAAATACTTGAGGAAAACGTCGCCGACATGCTCAAACGGGATATTATTCGACCTTCATCCAGCTCCTGGTCGTCTCCTGTGGTGTTGGTCGGGAAAAAGGATGGCTCTGTCCGCTTTTGTGTTGATTACAGAGCGCTCAATAAGATCACGATAAAAGGCGTATATCCGTTGCCACGCATAGATGATGCCCTGGACTCCCTACAAGGCGTAGAATATTTCTGCAGCCTCGACCTCCGATGCGGGTATTGGCAAATATCATGCACGAAGCAGACAATGAGAAAACAGCGTTTGCGACGCCTGACGGGCTTTGCGAATTTAACGTCATGCCCTTTGGCTTATGCAACGCTCCAGCAACATTCGAGCGCAATATAGATACTGTCTGTCTTACGTGGTCTCAAATGGAAAACCTGTTTATATATTTAGACGACATCGTCCATTTATTATTCTACTTTTTCTCAGCACCTTAAGCGTTTGGAGGAAGGTCTAACGTGCATTTCGAACGCTGGCCTACAGCTCAATACAAAAAAGTGCCACTTCGCCAGCACAAGCATCAAAGTATTAAGGTCACCTTGTCAGCAAAGCCGGCGTTCGACCCGACCCCGACAAGGCTGCTGCCGTAATTAGTTTTCCACGTTAGCGCAATCAAAAACAATTGCGAAGTTTCGTGGGCCTGCCGTCTTACTACCGCCGCTTCATCCGTCACTTTGCTACCATAGCGGGGTCCTTTACACAAGCTTCTGACGTCAGGGACGGATTTCACGTGGACTGACGAGTGCGAGTGTGCTTTCAAAGCCCTTAAGCGTGCTTTCACATCAGACCCCGTCCTCCGTCACTTCGATGAGAGTGCACCCACTTTCCTGCACACAGATGCCAGCGGCCATGGAATCAGGTGCTGTCCTCCTCCAGCGCGACGACACTTCACGTGAGAGAGTAGTTGCGTATGCCAGCCGCGCACTAACACCTGCAGAGCAGAACTACTCGATAACAGAGCAGGAATGTCTCGCTGTCGTTTGGGCCATACAGAAATTTCGACCTTATCTGTATGGACGCCACATCACTGTGGTTACCGACCATTATGCCCTATGCCGGTTGTCCTCGCTGAAGAATTTGTCTGGGCGCCTCTGTCGCTGGATTCTGCGTTTGCAAGAGTACACACGTTGTGTACAGGTCCAGCAAACAGCATCAGGATGCTGACGCTCTCTCTCGCTGCCCTCTGCCACTTTCATTTCCAACCACGCATCCCGAATGCCCCTCAAGTGATCAAGCGGCTTCCTCTTCACTCACGTTATCACCCCTGGCAGTTGCTGGGCCGCTACCTTTAAACAAGCAGCGCCCAGTTTGCCGCGTACCAACGCGACGACCCCTACTGTAACCACATCGCCGGATACTTGAATGGCTCGCCTTCTCCACCTAATGCCAGACTACGTCGTCAGCTACGGCTTTTCAAGCTAGAGAACAATGTCCTGCAGCACTATACTTACAATGCGGATGGGCATCGGTGGGTGCCAGTACTTCCCCGTTCGCTGCGAAAACAAGTTCTCGAAGCATTGCACGACGACCCATCAGCTGGACACTTGGGATTTCAAAAGACCGACAACCGCGTTAGGAGCCGTTTCTTTTGGCCTGGTCTTTCTACCTTTGTGGCTAATTATGTCGCTTCTTGCGCACTTTGTCAACGCCGGAAACGACCAACTACAGCTCCTGCTGGCTTATTACAACCCATTCCATGTCCCGACACACCTTTTGCCGTTGTCGGAATAGACCTCGTCAGGCCACTTCCCGTAACGCCAGCGGGCCACCGCTGGATCGTCACAGCCGTCGACCACCTCACACAATACGCGGAGACCACTCCTCTACGCACTAGCTCCACCTCAGACGTTGCCACCTTCTTTTTAAAAGTCATTGTGTAGCGTCATGGTGCACCTCGCACGTTGTTGAGTGACCGGGGCAAGGCCTTCATATCGACGATTTGGACGAAATTCTAAAAACTTGTGGCACAGTTCATCAGACCACATCCGCTTACCACCTGCAGACAAATGGGCTGACAGAGCGATTCCACCGGACTCTAATCGACATGATATCAATTTACATCGAACCGAACCACGATAATTGGGACAAAATCTTGCCGTTCGTAACATTTGCACACAACACCGCTGGTCAGCGAACCACCGGGTATTCACCTTTCTTCCTCGTCTATGGTCGTGCGCCGACATTCACCATTGACGCCTCTTTCTTCAATGTAATGACAAAAACGTCGACGTCTATGCCAGAACACTTCGTCTCCAGACTTGCTGAGGCACGGCAACGTGCTCAACTCAACACGGAGGGCAGTGAACAAGACCGCAAGCAACGCTATGACAGCTTTTGTCGAGACGTCACCTTCCGTCCTGGAGATGAAGTACTACTTTGGACGCCTGTTCGCACACCCGGATTGTGTGAAAAGTTTCAGTCTCGCTTTCTAGGACCTTACGTTGTTTGTGAACGAACATCTCCTGTCAATTACCTTGTCACTCTCGTCGAGGGTTCCTAGGACCGTCGTTACCGTGCCTCCGAGATAGTCCACGTTTCACGTCTTAAACCCTTTGGGCGCCGTACCTTTCCCGCCTAAGTCTCGGCCGGGCCGGCCGCTCAAGTGCGCGGGGAAAATAAGTGTGAGTATTATTTATGTGTCCCATCTTTTCATCTGTACATACTCATCATCACCAGTCAAGTTTAGGTTGTGGGGCACATACTCGAGTCAATAAAGGAGAGTCTTGAGTGTACTCGACGCCATCTTACAGTATGTAGGTGTGCATGTGCGCGTGCGCATGTGCGTGCGTGTGGTCGCGTGCGCGCGTGTGTGTGCGCGTGCGTGTGTGTGTTTGTTGCGCTTGCGTGTGTGTGTGTGCGTGTGCATGTGTGTGCGTGTGTGTGCGCGCGTGTGTGTTGGCCTGTGTGTGCGCACGGGCGTGTGTGCATGTGCGTGTGCGTGTGTGTGTCTGTATGTATGTGTGCTTGTGTGTGTGCGTGTGCGCACTTGTGCATGTGTGTGCGTGTATATTCCTGTGTGCGTGTGTGTGCGTGCGTGTGCGTGTGCGCGCGTGTGTGTGAGTGTTTGCGTGTGCATGCCTGTATGTATGTGTGTGCGTGCGCGTGCGTGTGCGTGTGTGCGTGCGCGTGCGTGTGTTTGTGTGCGCGTGCGTGTATGTGTGTGTGTCCGTATGTGTGCGTGTTTGTGTGTGTCTGTATGTATGTGTGGGTGTGTGTGTCATATGTATTTGTGTGTGTAGGTATGTTTGTGTGTATGTGTGTGTATGTATGTATGTATGTGTATGCGTGTGTCTATGTATGTGTGTGTATGTGTGCAGGTATGTATGTGTGTGTAATTATGTGTGTATTTTATGTGTATATGTATGTGCGTATGTATGTTTGTGTGCATATGCGCATGCATGTGCGCGTGCGTGTGTGTGCGCGCATGCGTGCGTGTCTGTGCGAGTGTGTGCGTACGCGTGTGTGCGTGTGCGCGCGTGCAAGCTTGTGCATGCGTGTGTGCGTGTGTGTCTGTGCGTGTGCGTGTGTGTGCGTATGCGTGCGCGCGTGTGTGTTCGCCTGTGTGTGTGCGTGCGTGTGTGTGTGCGTGTGTGCGCGTGCGCGCGTATGTGCGTGCTTTTCGCCCATGCGCACGTATGTGTGTGCGTGCGCGCATGCGTGCGTGTGTGTGTGTCCGCACGTGTGTGTGTGCGTGCGTGTGTGCGCGTGTGTGCGCGCGCGTTTTTGCTAGTGTGCGTGTGTGTGTCATATGTATGTGTGCATGTATGTATGTCTGTGTGTATGTCTGCATGTATGTATGTGTGTATATGTGTGTGCAGGTATATGTATGTATGTATGTTCATGTATGTATGTATGTATGTATGTATGTATGTATGTATGTATGTATGTATGTATGTATGTATGTATGTATGTGTGTCTATGCATGTACGTTTGTGTGTTTGTGTGTATGTGTATTATGTATGGGTTTGTGTATGTGTATATATACGTGTGTGTGTGTTTGTGTATGTGTGTGTATGTATGAGTGTGTATGTATGTGTGTGTATATATAGGTGTGTATGCGTGTGTTTGTGTGTATGTATATATGTGTGTGTATGTATGTGTGTATGTATGTGTGTATGTATGAGTGTAAGTATGTATGTGTGCGTGTGTGTATGTGTGTGTGTCTGTATGTATGTGTGCATGTATGTATTTATGTATGTATGTATGTAGGTAGGTATGTATGTATGTATGTATGTAGTATGTATGTATGTATGTATGTATGTATGTATGTCTATGTATGTACGTTTGTGTGTTTTGTGTGTATGTGTATTATGTATGGGTTTGTGTATGTTTGTGTATAAATGTATTTGTGTATATGTGTGTATATGTATGTGTGTAAGTATTTATGTGTATGTGTATATATACGTGTGTGTGTGTTCGTGTATGTATGTGTGTGTATGTATGAGTGTCTATGTATGTGTGTGTATATATAGGTTTGTATGTGTGTGTTTGTGTGTATGTATATATGTGTGTGTATGTATGTGTGTTTGTATGTGTGTATGTATGAGTGTAAGTATGTATGTGTGCGTGTGTGTGTGCGTGTGGTGTATGTGTGTGTGTCTGTATGTATGTGTGCATGTATGTATTTATGTATGTGTGTGCGTGTG
Source organism: Rhipicephalus microplus (assembly GCF_013339725.1). Lineage (NCBI taxonomy): Eukaryota > Metazoa > Arthropoda > Arachnida > Ixodida > Ixodidae > Rhipicephalus > Rhipicephalus microplus. The sequence goes on along the minus strand of NC_051170.1, from coordinate 164,501,219 downwards.
TATGCATGCATGTGTTATGTATGTATGTATGTATGTATGTATGTATGTATGTATGTATGTATGTATGTATGTATGTATGTATGTATGTATGTATGTATGTATGTATGTATGTATGTATTTATGTATGTATGTATGCATGTATGTATGTATGTATGTATGTATGTATGTATGTATGTATGTATGTACGTATGTATGTACGTATATGTGTATGTATGTATGTATGTATGTATGTATGTATGTATGTATGTATGTATGTATGTATGTATGTATGTATGTATGTATGTAGTATGTATGTATGTATGTATGTGTATGTGTGGTGTCTATGTATGTGTGCGTGTATGTACACGTGTGGTATGTTCGTGTGCGTGTATGTGTGTGTGCGTACGTGTGTATTTATGCACGTGTGTGTGTATGTACGTGTATGTGTGTGTGCTCGTGTGTGTGCGCGCGTGTGCATGTGTGCGCGTGTGTGTGTGTGTGCGTGCACGTCTGCGCGCGCGTGTGCGCGTGTGTGTGCGTGCGTGTGTGCTCGTGCGTGTGGTGTGTGTGCGTGTGCGAGCTTGTGTGCGTGCTTGCGTGTGTGCGCGCGGGCGCACGTGTGCGCGTGTGCGTGCGTGTGAGTGTGTATGTGCGCGCGTGTGCGCGCGTGTGTGTGCGCGTGCGTGCACGCGTGTGTGTGTGCGTGCGTGCATGGGCGCGTGCGCGTGGGTGTGTGTTTTGTGCATGTGTTTGTGCGTGTATGTGCGTGTGTACGTGTGTGTCCATATGTGTGCGTGTGCGTGTGCGTGTGTGTGCGTGCGTGTGCGCTCGTGCGTGTGTGTGTGCGTGTGCGAGCTTGAGTTCGTGCGCGTGCGTGTGTGCATGTGTGCGTGTGCGTGTGTGTGCGCGCGTGTGTGTGCTTCTGCGTGTGCGCGTGCGTGTGTGTGTGTGCGCGCGCGCGTTCATGTATGTGTGTATGTCTGTGTGCGTGTGTGTGTCTGTATGTACATGTGAGTGTGTGTCATATGTATGTTTGTGTGTAAGTGAGCATGTATGTGTGTGTGAGTGTGTATGTATGTATGTATGTATGTATGTATGTATGTATGTATGTATGTATGTATGTATGTATGTATGTATGTATGTATGTTTTTGTGTATGTGTGTGTACATGTATGGGTTTGTGTATATGTGTGTATGTGTGTATAAGTGTGTGTGTATGTGTGTGTGTATGTATGTGTGCGTGTGTATATATGTGTGTATGTGTGTGTGTATGTGTATGTGTGTGTAGTATGTATGTGTGAGTGTATGTATTCATGGGTGTGTGTGTGCGTGCGTGTGCGTGTGGGCGTGCGTGTGTGAGTGTATGCTTGTGTCCATGCGTGTGCGCGTGCGTGTATGTGTGTGTATGTTTGTATGTATGTGTTCGTGTGTTTGTGTGTGTGCATGTGTGTATGTCTGTACATGTATGTATGTATGTATGTATGTATGTATGTATGTATGTATGTATGTATGTATGTATGTATGTATGTATGTATGTATGTATGTGTGTATGTCTATGTATGTGTGAGTGTATGCGTGCAGATACGTATGTGTGTGTGGACGTATGTATGTGTGTGAATGTATGTGTGCATTAATGTGTGTATGTATGTGTGTATGTATTGTGAGCATTATTTATGCGTCCCATCTTTTCAACTGTACATACTCATCATCACCAGTGAAGTTTAGGTTGTGGGGCACATACTCGAGTCAATAAAGGAGAGTCGATTGTACTCGACGCCATCTTACAAGTGGGGGAGGTGCTGCCCGGTTCCTGCGTCCTCTCGCGTTCTCGGACACCACAGCGTCTTCTAGAAAACATCCCTGGAGCTCCGTTCAGGCCACCGCTTAAACGAACTGGGTGCGGTAATGTCGCAAGCCGCCCAGTCCAGCGTGCCAGCTTCGCCACCGCTTCCACCGCCAAGAAACCCTTTTCACCTGGTCACAAGCCCTCAAAAGGATCCTCCGCTGTTCGCAGGGCTTCTGGGTGAAGACGTTGAAGACTGGCTCGAGGAGAATGACCGCGTGAGTGTTATCAACAACTGGGATGAGCCTGCGAAACTCACCCACGTTGCATTCTACTTGAGCGGCATCGCCAAAACGTGGTTTTTCAACCACGCCACAGATTTTCCGACATGGCCCGCCTTTACACGTCAGCTCCGCCAGATTTTTACCAATCCGTCAGTGCGCTCGGAAATCACCAAAAAGAGGCTTGGTGCACGTGTTCAACGCCCTGGCGAGTCTTACACTTCTTACATCGAACATGTTCTCTCCCTTTGCCACCGCATCGACAACGGTATGGTGGCAAACGACCGTGTGCGCCACCTGCTAAAAGGAATTGCGACTGTTGCTTTTAATGCGCTTGTGGTGTGAAATCCCCAAACCGTAGCCGATGTATCGCTACCTGTCAGCGCCTTGAGGAGCTTCGGACCACTCGGGTACAACCTGATATGTCTGATCTGAGCTCAAGTCATGATACAACAGAGCTGCGTGCACTGATCCGCTCTATTATCCGCGAGCCCCGCCGAGGTGGTCTAGTGGCTAAGGTACTCGGCTGCTGACCCGCAGGTCGCGGGTTCGAATCCCGGCTGCGGCGGCTGCATTTCCGATGGAGGCGGAAATGTTGTAGGCCCGTGTGCTCAGAGTTGGGTGCACGTTAAAGAACCCCAGGTGGTCGAAATTTCCGGAGCCCTCCACTACGGCGTCTCTCATATTCATATGGCGGTTTTGGGATGTTAAACTCCACATATCAATCAATCTATTATCCGCGAGGAACTTCATGCACAGGCTTCACCTCGCGACCTCGATATCCGAACAACGCCACCCGCTACTAGTTTACGCGGCGTCGTGAGGGAGGAACTGGCCTTGATGACTAGTATGCCAGCTCCGAGTTCACATCCCATGCCCAGTTATGCTCACGTTGCTGCAACGACACCTATGCCCCACCAGAGCCTGGCCTCGATGACTGTCACACCTGTCCCGAGCTCATATCCTGTGGCCATGCCAACGTATGCTCAGGTTGCTGCTAGGACACCTGCACCCCAGCAAAGCCCTATGCAGCTACCAACGCCCGAAGTGCTTGGTTCGCTCAACTCACTCGCACCGCGACCATCTTCCCAGCCTTACAACGCCTGGCGCAGTTCGCGGCGGACTTGCTTCTATTGCGGCATCCGTGGTCATATTTCAAGGTTTTGCCGACGCCGTCAGCAAGACGAACGACGAAGCTACGATAACCTTGAACGGGCGACTTCCACGCGACTGGACCACCCTATCGTCGGCTGTATCCGAACAGCACACGTCGGTCACCGCCTCCGCAAAATTTGACCCAGTTGGCAGTTCCCGGTTCTCACGTCGTCGCTCACCTTCACCGATGAGGCGTTCGTCTTCTCCTCTCCGACCTTCTACTTCAATTCCCGACCGCTAACTGGAAAACTGAACAGTGAAGCTTCGGGAGGGAACGCTGCATCTTTCGAACTGCGTCAAACTCCTCCGGACCGCCCATCGAATGTTTTATTGGTGTATGTTGAAGGTATACAGACAGAGGCACTGGTGAACACAGGTGCATCACATTGCGTAATTCGTGCAGACTTTTGTGCCCGCTTGAAAAAAGTTAGGATGCCCTACGATGGTCCTCCCCTTCGTTGTGCAGATGTAGTCCCTATTCAGCCTTCAATGCATAGTCCGCGTTTTCATAGATGGCATCCTTCACCACATTCAGTTTCTTGTACTTCCTTTGTGCACTCACACAGTAATTTTAGGATGGGACTTCATTTCTTCGGCATCAGCTTTCATACTGTGTCGTCAGCGAGTCATTCAAATGTCAGCTACTGAGAGTTCATCGGATGTCGGTCGATACGACTTCCGTTTCGTTGCTGCCACTGATTGTTTCATTTCGCCAGGAGATGAACAACTTCTAACAATCGCTTCGGATACTATAGTTAATGGTGACGTGTTCATAGCTCCATCAGTTCGCTCTAAACCTGCGGGGCTTACCATAGCACCCGGCCCTGTGCGGTTTAACGACGGTAAAGCAGACCTGGAGCTCCGCTCTCGCAAGTTGACCGAAAGACCACCATACAACATGACTGACGCAGTCGCCAACCAGCCCATCCCAGCACAGCCAGCACCATCGACTACCCGCACCTCCACCAAATGCGATGATGTTTAATCGAACAGAGGAGTCGCGGCGAGGTCGCGACGGAAAATGGGCGAACAGCAAGTCTGGCAAAGGCGGCACAGGTTCTCGCGCAATCAGAGCACGGGCTTTTCCTTCTCTTCCGAATTCACATACGCGTTGGTGCGTATGCTCCACTACACATTGGTCACCGCCTTGAATCCAACTTCTTCGCCAGTGATGCTGCCCCAGGGCACTGCTGTGAGCTGCTTCGCTGACAGTGAGCCCTTTTCGCTGGTTCCCCTTCACGCAGAATCACCGCCTTTGTCTGCTACTACTGATGTCAAGGCTACCACTGTTACCTTAAATGACACCATAAGTCCTCACCTCACTGCCGAGCAAAAGATAGACCTCTTAGACCTTCTCCAAAAGCACAGCTTTTCATTTGATGTACATTGCAAAGTTCTGGGCCGCAGCTCCGTTGCACAGCACAGCATCGAAACCGAAGGCAGCTCCATTGTACGCCGCCGCCCATACCGTCTCTCTTCGGCAGAACGGCAAATCCTTGAGGAAAACGTCGCCGACATGCTCAAACGGGATATTATTCGACCTTCATCCAGCTCCTGGTCGTCTCCTGTGGTGTTGGTCCGGAAAAAGGATGGCTCTGTCCGCTTTTGGGTTAAAAACAGAGCGCTCGATAAGATCACGATAAAAGGCGTATATTCGTTGCCACGCATAGATGATGTCCTGGACTCCCTACAAGGCGCAGAATATTTCTCCAGCCTCGACCTCCGATGCGGGTATTGGCAAATACCTATGCACGAAGCAGACAAGGAGAAAACAGCGTTTGCGACGCCTGACGGGCTTTACGAATTTAACGTCATGCCCTTTGGCTTATGCAACGCTCCAGCAACATTCGAGCGCATTATAGATACTGTCTTACGTGGTCTCAAACGGAAAACCTGTTTATGTTATTTAGACGACATCGTCATTTATTATTCTACTTTTTGTCAGCACCTTATGCGTTTGGACGAAGTTCTAACGTGCATTTCGAACGCTGGCCTACAGCTCAATCAAAAAAAGTGCCACTTCGCCAGCACAAGCATCAAAGCATTGGGTCACCTTGTCAGCAAAGCCGGCGTTCGACCCGACCCGACAAGGTTGCTGCCGTAATTAGTTTTCCACGTCCGCGCAATCAAAAACAATTGCGAAGTTTCGTTGGCCTGCCGTCTTACTTCCGCCGCTTCATCCGTCACTTTGCTGCCATTGCGGGGCCTTTACACAAGCTTCTGACGTCTGGGACGGATTTCACGTGGACTGGCGAGTGCGAGTGTGCTTTCCAAGCCCTTAAGCGTGCTTTGACATCAGACCCCGTCCTCCGTCACTTCGATGAGAGTGCACCCACTTTCCTGCACACAGATGCCAGCGGCCACGGAATCCGTTCTGTCCTCCTCCAATGCAACGACACTTCACGTGAGAGAGTAGTTGCGTATGCCAGCCGCGCACTAACACCTGCAGAGAAGAACTACTCGATAACAGAGCAGGAATGTCTTGCTGTCGTTTGGGCCATACAGAAATTTCGACCTTATCTGTATGGACGCCACATCACTGTGGTTACTGACCACCATGCCCTATGCCGGTTGTCCTCGCTGAAGAATTTGTCTGGGCGCCTCGGTCGCTGGATTCTGCGTTTGCAAGAGTACATACGTTTTGTACAGGTCCAGCAAACAGCATCAGGATGCTGACGCTCTCTCTCACTGCCCCCTGCCACTTTCATTTCCAACCACGCATCCTGAATGCCCGTCAGGTGATCATGCGGCTTCCTCTTCACTCACGTTATCACCCCTGGCAGTTGCTGGGCCACTACCTTTAAACAACAGCGCCCAGTTTGCCGCGTACCAACGCGACGACCCCTACTGTAACCACATCGTCGGATACTTGAATGGCTCGCCTTCTCCACCTAATGCCAGACTACGTCGTCAGCTACGGCTTTTCAAGCTAGAGAACAATGTCCTGCAGCACTATACTTACGATGCGGATGGGCATCGGTGGGTGCCAGTACTTCCCCGTTCGCTGCGAAAACAAGTTCTCGAAGCATTGCACGACGACCCATCAGCTTGACACTTGGGATTTCAAAAAACCGACAACCGCGTTAGGAGCCGTTTCTTCTGACCTGGTCTTCTACCTTTGTGGCTAATTATGTCGCTTCTTGCGCACTTTGTCAACGCCGGAAACGACGAACTTCAGCTCCTGCTGGCTTATTACAACCCATTCCATGTCCTGACACACCTTTTGCTGTTGTCGGAATAGACCTCGTCAGGCCACTTCCCGTAACGCCAGCGGGCCACCGCTGGATCGTCACAGCCGTCGACCACCTCACACAATACGCGGAGACCACTCCTCTACGCACTAGCTCCACCTCAGACGTTGCCGCCTTCTTTTTAAAAGCCATTGTGTTGCGTCATGGTGCACCTCGCACGTTGTTGAGTGACGGGGGCAAGGCCTTCATATCGACGATTCTGGACGAAATTCTAAAAACTTGTGGCACAGTTCATAAGACCACATCCGCTTACCATCTGCAGACAAATGGGCTGACAGAGCGATTCCACCGGACTCTAATCGACATGATATCCATGTACATCGAACCGAACCCTGATAATTGGGACAAAATCTTGCCGTTCGTAACATTTCCACACAACACCGCTGTTCAACGAACCACCGGGTATTCACCTTTCTTCCTCGTCTATGGTCGTGCGCCGACATTCACCACTGACGCCTCTTTCTTCAATGTAATGACAAAAACGTCGACGACTATGCCAGAACACTTCGTCTCCAGACTTGCTGAGGCACGGCAACGTGCTCAACTCAACACGGAGGGCAGTGAATAAGACCGCAAGCAACGCTATGACAGCTTTTGTCGAGACGTCACCTTCCGTCCTGGAGATGAAGTACTACTTTCGACGCCTGTTCGCACACCCGGATTGTGTGAAAAGTTTCAGTCTCGCTTTCTAGGACCTTACGTTGTTTGTGAACGAACATCTCCTGTCAATTACCTTGTCACTCCCGTCGAAGGTTCCTCGGACCGTCGTTACCGTGCCTCCGAGATAGTCCACGTTTCACGTCTTAAAACCTTTGTGCGCCGTACCTTTCCCGCATAAGTCTCGGCCGGGCCGGCCGCTCAAGTGTGCGGGGAAAATAAGTGTGAGCATTATTATGTTCCCATCTTTTCATCTGTACATACTCATCATCACCAGTCAAGTTTAGGTTGTGGGGCACATACTCGAGTCAATAAAGGAGAGTCTTGAGTGTACTCGACGCCATCTTACAGTATGTAGGTGTGCATGTGCGCGTAAGCATGTGCGTGCGTGTGTGTGTTTGTGCGCTTGCGTGTGTGTGTGTGCGTGTGCATGTGTGTGCGTGTGTGTGCGCGCGTGTGTGTTGGCCTGTGCTTGCGCACGTGCGTGCGCACGTGCGTGTGTGCATGTGCGTGTGCGTGTGTGTGGGTGTGCGTGTGTGTGTCTGTATCTATGTGTGCTTGTGTTTGTCCGTGTGCGCATGTGTGCATGCGTGTGCGTGTATATTCCTGTGTGCGTGTGTGTGCGTGCGTGTGCGTGCGTGTGTGTGAGTGTTTGCGTGTGCATGCCTGTATGTGTGTGTGCGTGCGCGTGCGTCTGCGTGTGTGCGTGCGCGTGCATGTCTGTGTTCGTGTGCGCGTGCGTCTATGTGTGTGTGTCTGTATGTGTGCGTGTTTGTGTGTGTCTGTATGTATGTGTGGGTGTGTGTGTCATATGTATTTGTGCGTGTAGGTATGTTTGTGTGTATGTGTTCATGTATGTATGTGTGTGTATGTGTGTGCAGGTATATGTTTGTGTATGTATGTATGTATGTATGTATGTATGTATGTATGTATGTATGTATGTATGTATGTATGTATGTGTATGTCTATGTGTGCGTTTATTTTTGTGTTTGTGTGTATGTGTGTTTGTATGTATGGGTTTGTGTATGTGTGTGTATGTATGTATTTGTGCATATGTGTGTATGTATCTAAGTGTGTATGTGTATGTGTATGTGTGTATGTATGTGTGTATGTGTGTATGTATGTGTATGTGTATGTGTGTGTATGTGAGTGTGTTTATGTGTGTGTATGTGTGTATGTATATGTGTATGTATAAGTGTATGTATGTATGTGTATGTGTATGTGTGTGTATGTAAGTGTGTTTATGTGTGTGTATGTGTGTATGTATATGTGTATGTATAAGTGTATGTATGTATGTGTGCGTGTGTGTGTGCGTGCGTGCGTGTGTGTGTGTGTGAGTGTGTGCTTGTGTGCTTGCGTGTGCGCGTGCGTGTATGTGGATGTGTGTCTGTATGTATCTATGCGTGTGTGTGTCTGTATGTATGTGTGCATATATGTATGTTTGTATGTATGCATGCATGTATGTATGTATGTCTGTATGTATGTGTGAATGTACGTATGTCTGTACATGTGTGTGTATATGTGTGTGTATGTGTGTATGTATTTGTGGGTGTATGTGTAATCGTGCGTGCATGTGTGCATGTGTGTGTATGTATGTATGTATGTGCATGTGTGTGTGTATGTATGTGTGCGTGCGTGTGTCTGTATGTATGTGTGCGTGTGTGTGTCTGTATATGTGTGTGCGTGTATGTATGTTTGTATATATGTGTGCATGTATGTATGTCTGTATGTGTATGTATGTGTGTGTGTATTTGTGTTTGCGTATGTGTGCGTGTATGTATGTGTGTGTATGTGTGTCTGCATGTAAGTGTATGTATGTATGTATGTATGTATGTATGTATGTATGTATGTATGTATGTATGTATGTATGTATGTATGTATGTATGTATGTATGTATGTATGTATGTATGTATGTATGTATGTATGTATGTACGTATGTATGTGTGTTTGTGTGTATTTGTGTATGTATATATGTATGTGTGTATGTATGTGTGTATATATGTGTGTATGTATGTGTGTATGTATGTGTATGTGTGTATGTATGTGTGTGTATGTCTGTATGTGTATGTGTGTGTATGTATGTGTGTGTATGTGTGTCTGTGTGTGTATGTATGGGTATGTATGTATATTTGTATGTATGTATGTATGTATGTATGTATGTATGTATGTATGTGTATGTGTGTTTGTCTATGTATATGTGTGTGTATGTGTGTGTGTTTGTGTATGTGTGTGTGTATGTGTGTGTATGTATGAATGTGTGTAAAAAAGTGTGTGAAAACCTGGCCATCACCAGTTCCGTTCAGCCGGCAGATTGCAGCGTTTCCGAATCCGTGGCGCACTGCAGACAGACAACCGCCCGATTTGCTATTCTTGCGGTTACGCAGGACATGTGGCTCGCTTGTGCCGCCGCCGCCCTCTCGTTCAGAGCGACAACATGCAAAGATCGTCGCACGACTCTCGGCGCTTTAACAACACAACACGTCAACAAGGATCCTATTCACCCGACTACCCTCCCTCAGTCAGTCAGCTGCCTGTACCGCCCGCGTTCTCATCCAAGATGCTTTGTATACCGTTGAATTTCTTGTGCTGCAGGCGTGTTCCCATGAAGTGATCCTCGGCTGGGATTTTCTGTCTCGTAATCATGCGGTTATCAACTGTGCTCGTGCTGAAGTGGCCTTCTCTGCGTTGTGCACCTCGTCTCCGGAATTTCCGCTGAACAAGCTGTTTGTCGCTGACGACATCGACATACCACCGACTAGCGCAGCCTTTGTTCCCGTATGCTTTTGTTCCCGTATGCCGATGTGTCTAAGCCTGCAGTATTGTTTACGCCTTCCCAAACATTCCAATGTCGCAAGAGCCTCGCGTTGCCGTTTGCAGTTCTAGATATTTCGGCGGGCGCTACCAATTTGTTTGTCACAAATCCCTTGCCGTCTCCCACAACCTTGCGTCGCAGAGAATTTATTGGAACACTCTAAGACGTAGACGTTTCCTCCATCTTCGACCTTGACGGTGAAAGTGATTTGCAGCTTAATGCATTGACGCCATCTGCCCATTCAATTGTCCATGAAAATAATAATTTGTTTGGCCCGTCAATTGATGGAGAACTTGAAGAACCACACCGCGAAAAGCTTCTAGAACTTCTTCACCAGTATCGCGGTTTATTCGACTGCCAGCAGACGTCCTTAGGCCGAACGCACACCATTGTGCATCAGAATAACACCGGCTCCTAAGCGCCTCTGCGACAGTGTCCCTACCATGTATCTCCTGTGGAGCGTCGTGTAATCGCCGAGCAAGTGGCCGACATGCTTCAACGTGGCGTCATTCGGCCATCCAACAGTCCCTGGTCTTCACCTGTGGTACTTGTGAGGAAAAAAGACGGCTCGATTCGCTTTTGCGTCGATTACCGCCGTTTAAACAAAGTCACGATTAAAGATGTATACCCTTTGCCGCGCATCGATGATGCCCTGGACTGCTTAAAAGGCGCTGAATTCTTCTCATCACTAGACCTACGGTCCGGTTATTGGCAGGTCCCCATGGCACCATCAGATCATCCAAAAACTGCTTTTGTGACGCCCGATGGGCTATACGAATTTAATGTAATGCCCTTCGGCCTTTGTAATGCGCCAGCCACATTCGAAAGGATGATGGATAGCGTCTTGCGTGGGCTAAAATGAAAGACATGCCTATGCTACTTGGATGATGTCGTTGTTTTCTCCCCTGATTTAGACAGCCATCTCCAACGTCTCAGCGAAGTCTTGAGCTGCCTTACGAGCGCAGGCCTTCAACTAAACTTCAAGAAGTGCCACTTCGGAGTTCGGAAGCTCACAATACTTGGTCACGTTGTCTCAAAACAGGGCGTTCTCCCAGACACAGAGAAACTTCGTGCTGTCGCTGAGTTCCCGAAGCCTACGACTGTGAAAGCGCTTCGCAGCTTCGTTGGACTATGCTCTTACTTTCGCCGCTTTGTGAAGAACTTTGCTTCGATAATCGCACCACTGACACAGCTGATCTCTGGCGATGGACACCTCTCTGATTGGTCGCCAGCATGCGATGATGCTTTTGCAATAATACGCCATCTCCTTACTTCACCACCTATTTCACGCCACTTCGACCCTACTGCCCCAACTGAGGTGCACACGGATGCCAGTGGCATAGGACTTGACGTTGTCCTTGCTCAACGCAAACCTGGCTTCTCGGAGTATGTAGTTGCGTATGCCAGTAGCACCCTAAGAAAGGCAGAGTACAAATACTCCGTTTCTTAAAAGGAATGTGTCGCCATTGTTTGGGAATTACAAAAATTTCGTCCTTACTTATATGGACGCCGATTCGATGTCGTTACAGATCATCAGTCACTCTGTTGGCTCGCTTCATTGAAGGATCCTTCGGGCCGGCTTGGACGTTGGGCGTTACGTTTACAGGCATTTGATATTCACGTCATTTACCGCTCAGGCCGCAAGCACACCGACGGAGATGCTCTGTTTTGTTCGCCCCTTCCTTCAGCCGCTGCACCTGTTTCCTTCACCGAAGCTACCATCGGCAGCATCGATATCGCTGACATGCCTTCGGAACAACGCAAGGACCCTTTGATAGCATCGCTCATCGACGTTCTCTCCTCGTCTTCGGTTACAACACGCCAGCGTCTACCTCGTGCACTACGTCGGCTAATTCCCCATTATGCAATACGGGATGCCATGTTGAACCATCGCAACTATCAGCTGGATGGTACGAAATGGCTTCTTGTTATACTCGCCATTTGCGCTCCAACACGTGCTCGTACTTCCACGCAGACCCTCAAAACGCGCACGCTGGCGTTTCGAAAACATATGACCGGCTTCGTCAGCAATTTTTCTGGCGTGGAATGTACTCTTACGTTCGCAAGTACATACGCTCTTGCACTGAGTGTCAGCTACGGAAAACAACTTGTCATGCCTCTGGCGAATTACAACCATTGCCGTGTCCAGCTCGGCCGTTTGATAGAATCGGCATCGACCTCTACGGCCCACTACCTTGTACTCCTGCGGGAATCGCTGGATTATTGTGGTTGTTGACCACCTAACCCGTTACGCTGAAACCACCGCTTTGCCAGCTGCTGGGAAGACGAAGTGATTCGTTTACGGAACACACCTTGCTCGTCTTTGTGCTTTTCTGGATTTTTCGCCACAGTTGTGGGGTCTATCGCCCTATATATCGTGGTGATGAATATTCAACCTCACGGGGCACCGTCCGAGTCCGGTTCGACCACGGGGACTGCTTCGAGGAAGCGAGGAAACGCGTCTAGTGAGAGTGAGAACACTGAGCTGTACTCCGCATCAAGCGACGAGTCCTCGGACGACGGCTTCCCACCCGTCCTGTACCGCAAGGCGAAACGACGGATCGTCAATGCATCTTCAGCATCAAGCACGACCACCGTGAAAACCGCCCCTCAGCGATGGCCTCACTCTATCCTGTTTTTGCCGCTGAAGGCTACCGACAGTCTACGTGGGCTGAACAGGCAAGGGCTCTCTGTGTATCTCGAGAATATTACGCCAAATGAGATCAAAGAAGTGCGTCTAAACGCAAGAAGGAACATCTTGGCAATCGATGTGCTGAACCCATGTGCGTTAAACGCGCTTCAGAAAGTAACGCAACTGGGTAACATCGATGTCAAGTCTATAATAACAGCTGATAGCACCACTTCAAAAGGAGCCATTTATGACATCGCCACTGAAATTCCAAACTCGGATCTCTCAGTGCTTATAAAACCGGCAAATGAAGATGACGTCATTGTGAATGTCAGCCGCCTTAATAACACACATTGTGTGGGAATTACGTTCAAAGGGGACTGTCTCCCCTCCCATGTGAAGGTTGGCCACTTTCGTCACCAGGTCCGACCATTCATTCCAAAACCTATGCGATGTCATAAGTGCCAGAAGATCGGCCATGTGCAGGGAGCGTGCAGGAACTCCGAAGTGTGCCCCCGATGCTCAGAACCACACACTGAAAACAAATGCAGCGCAAACATACTAAAGTGCCCTAATTGTCAAGGTGCCCACAGTGCATCTTCCAAAGACTGTCCACGCATAAAGAAGGAGTTTACTATTCTTAGACAAATGGTGCGAGACAGCTTTACCCACAAAGAGGCCGCGGAAATAGTCCGGCAAAGACGACGACGTCACCGTCGAAGATCTTCGCGAAGAACACAGTGAACTACAAGAATTAAGTCATCGCATCTGGGAACGGCGCCCACTGTAGGGTACACCGCGGCGAACGCAGACGATGGAAGAAAGAAAACAAGTAGATCTCTCTCTACTGAAGAGTGGCCGCCACTTACGCGCACGCAACTTGTGGAAGAACCGCATCAGAAGCCGCATTCATCAGAGCAAGCTGCGACAACAGAAGAGCAGCGGAACTTGGATAAGCAAGTGATTGCTCTTCTACGACCCATAATTAACGCCATTCGCACGGTGTTAAACAACATGCGTACAACGTTAGCCAGAAGTGCACTTCAAGTACTGGACGCTCTGAGTCCAGTACTGGCGGCTCTTGAGTAGATAATGGCCTACCAGCCACTGTCTTTCAGGGAAGAGGTCAAAAAAGCAACAATTTTTCAGTGGATTGCACGGGGACTGAAATCACGCATTGCAGATTTCCGTCGGTTCGTTTCCACCAATATGTTTCCCATCATCGTCATCTGCGAGCCAACATTATCGAGCGCTATCAGACTCTCCAGATACGAATCATTTATGTTGGCTTGTTATAGTGGAAACAGCAAGGTCCTGCTGTTTATTCGACGTGACCTGACCTACATTCTTCGGCCTGTACCACCTGACAACGATAACCAATATATATGCTTAACAGTGAAGGAAAAGGATCTTATTGTCACTGTTGTCGGTGCATACTTGTCGCCATCAAGTAGATTTGACCACAGAAGACTAGGACACATCCTATCATCCACTCCTGGCCCATGGGTGATCATCGGAGACTTGAACGCCCACCATACGCTATGGGGGAGCCTGAAGATCAGCGCAAAGGGTAGAAGTCTGATAACGTTTGCTTCAGACAACGAGCTGTGCTTGTTAAATGATGGCAGCCCAACATTTTTACGTGGCCCTGGATACAGCAGTTGCCTTGACTTGGCTTTTGTTTCTCGAGGTCTCGTCAGATGTGCCGGATAGTTTGCGGATATAGAAACACATGGGAGCGACCACATTCCCACATATGTCAAGATCAGAGGATTATCCCCTTGCAAGGTACGCGAAACTATCCAAAGAGTGAACTGGACCAAGTTTGAATCTCTCATGGAAGAACGCCCTCAAGAGAACACCTCATTTGACTTAGAAGAGGTGATCAAGTCCACAGTGCAAGACACAGTGTGCACCCTCACATGCTCTTCGAGAGTAACCAAATTTGATGTGGAATTAGAACGACTTCGGGCTCTCCGACGGCGTGCGGAACGAAGGTACCGACGCACGAAAGCAATGGACGATTTACGAATCGCTAGACGTCTTCAGAAGAAGATACAACGCCGCTCAGACAAGCTAGAGTCACAACGTTGGGCAGCCTTCTGCGCTTCGTTAGATCCTCGCAAGCCTTTATCACACTTGTGGAGGACAATAAAAGGGCTCCGGACAGCTCCCATTCAGCGGTCTCCATTCAAGGCTCTAGCCATCTCTCAACAGAGATCGGAGATCGACGTGACAGAAGAGTGCTGTGCCAACTGATCTGGTCAACTCGCAGATCCCAACATCTCCACGCTCTCACGTGGTGGCACGACATCACATGATCACCACATGGACCAATTTTTTTCTATTCACGAGCTTAAAGCAGCACTGGCTTTGTGTACACGGACATCAGCACCCGGGCCTCATGGAATATCATACAGAGCACGGTGTCACCTTGGTGAGTGCCCGAGGAGTGCCCTCCTCGAGATATACAACGATTCGTGGCGAGAGGGCACCCTCCCAGTTAACTGGAAGACCAGCCGTTTGGTTCCATTACTGAAGCCTGGCAAGTCACTAATTGTGCTCACATCATACCGCCCGATTGCACTGGCTAGTTGCTTGGGCAAAGTGATGGAGAGGATGGTACTTGGACGGCTAGAATGGTTCCTGGAGCATCACAACATCTACCCGGACGCTATGACGGGATTCCGCCGTGGCCGGTCATCAATTGATAGCGTTATAGACCTGGTCAGCTACGTGCAACACAAAAAAAAGGCCGTAAGCGTCTCTGCGCTTTTTTATTTTCTTGATGTTAAAGGGGCGTACAATAACGTCACACATGAAGCTCTCAAGGAGGTAGGAGTGGGTGGTCGGATGTTTCAGTGGCTACGCAGCTATCTCTCTGAGCGATCCTTTTTCGTGAGAACCGAGGATGGTGACACTTCGCTACATTACAGCCACCATGGTGTTCCTCAAGGTGACATACTTAGCCCTGTACTATTCAACCTGACGCTAATAGCTCTCAATGAGCATCTGCCAAGTACTGTCAGATTGTCAATGTACGTGGACGACATCTGCGTTTGGACGTCTGCAGTAACACGTCTACAGCTGCGAGCGCGAATTCAGAAAGCTGCCACTCAAGTTGCTTTTTACCTCCGTCGACAAGGTCTGGAAATTTCCTCTGAGAAATGTGCACTTGTGGCATTTACGCGCAAACCAATGCAGAACTACAGCATTCTGATAAACAGCGAAAGGATACGTCAACTCCGATCATACAAGTTCCTAGGTGTTATAATTGACAGAGACCTCTCATGGAGCTCACATGTATCATACATGAAAAGGCGATTGACAGGCATCTGTCATTTGTTCAAGCTCTTCGCTGGAAAGAACTGGGGAATGTCCACAACTGCTATGTTGCGACTATACGGGATACTTTTCTTTGGAGTCCTTCGGTACAGCCTACCTGTGTTAACTAACGCAAGTAAAACAAGCATACGAATGCTTCAAAGTGTCCAGGCTCAAGCACTCCGGATATGTTTATTCTTGCCCCAAAGTGCGTCAACAGCGGCAACTATCGCCATCGCAAGGGACAACCTCATCAAGACCCACATTAATTTGGAAGTGCTGAGGACACATATACGACACCTTGTTCGAACCCCTCGACATCACCTAGCCTCTCTACCAGTGGTCCGACCATGCACATCTTACTGCAAAACAGTGACCGCACATGGTGAGTCGATCCCAGCTTCGTTCTCTCCTGCCGCTTGATCTGCGACTCCGCCATGGTGCCTCGCACAACCAATGATTATATTTAACATACCTGGCGTCCAGAAAAAGGCCAATTTGTCGTCACCGGCTCTTAAACAGCTCACACTACTTCCCTTGTATGAGAAATATCAAGACTCCTCACATATATACACTGACGGATCGGTACAGCCGGACAGCTCTACAGGAGCAGTAGTGATACCAAGGTTGGCCACGACAATTAAATTCAAGACATCTCACGCAACAACATCAACGGCAGCAGAATTGGCAGCACTTCGTGCCGCGTTGCAATTTGTAGTTGATCAACCTACACGCAAGTGGACTATTTTCTGCGACTCGAAAGCGGCACTGCAGTCTCTACTATCAGCCTTACGCCGTGGACCACACGAGCAGCTGGTACTAGAGATAGCAGAGGTTATACACCCCCTGACTGAGAAAGGGCACCAAATTACATTTCAGTGGTTGCCCGGTCACTGCGGAATCATCGGAAATGAACGGGCCGATCAAGCTGCCCGCTCAGCCCACACAGAAGGTCATAAACTGCGACGGCCACTCTCTAGGACAGATGCTGCACGAAAGCTCTGCAGGCTTGCTCACCAGCAAACCACATCACAATGGAATCAGCCACAATTCAAGCATGCCCGACTGTACTCGCTTGACCCTACGCTAAGTCTTCAAGTCCCGTCGAGACAGACCAGACCCTTTTATGTAGGCTGTGGTTGGGCGTTGCGTTTACCAACGCCTACGCTTTCCGCATTGGTATGGCCGACACCGCAGCCTGTGGCCACTGTGGCAAAGAGGAAAAGATCAAACATATTCTTTGTGACTGCCTAGCGTATAGTAAACAACGGCTATGCCTTCGCAAGGAACTCAACAAATTAGATGATGAACCTCTGTCGGAGCAGGGAATTCTGCAGTATCGTCAGGATGCCAGACGATAAGGGCCCTGAAACAGAAGAGGGCCCTGAAAGGGCCCTGAAACAAAGAGGGCCCTGAAAGCGCTACTGCACTTTTTGCGATCGACCAGCCTTACTGAACGGTTGTAGCTAGGACGCCCTTCCTGTGTGTGTTTTCGTTTTTTTATGAGTGCGCGTGCGTTTTTTTTCTCTTTCTACCCCCTCTTTCTTGCCCCCACTTCCCCGCCCCCAGCGCTGGGTAGCAAACGAGATGCCAATATCTGGTTAACCTCCCGGCCTTTCCTTTCTTACTCTCTCTCTCTTGCCAGCCGCTGCTGCTCGTGATGTCGCCTTGTTCATCTTGCGTAGCTTTGTCCTTCGCCATGGCGCGCCACGTGAGCTGCTCAGGGACCGTGGGCGTGCGTTTCTATCACAAGTCGTCCAGGTGCTTCTCAGTGAGTGCAATATAATTCATCGCACCATTACAAGCTATCACCCACAGACAAACTGTTTGACAGAGCGCTTTAAGCGCACGCTCGGTGATATGCTTTCTATGTACATATCCTCCGACCATTATAATTGGGACTTGGTGCCCCCTTTCGTGACGTATGCGTATATTACGGCTACGCAAGCAACTACTGGGTTTTCACCTTTTTTCTACTGTACGAACGTGAGCCCTCTTCTACGCTTGACACGATACTTACTTACCGCCCAGACGCTTCAGAATACCGCCCAGCCTCCGAACTTGTTCAGTGGGCCGAAGAGTGCCGCCAATTAGCGCGTTCATTTACGTCCGTCACACAAGGTCTCCAAAAAGAACGACTCGACCAAGACAAGCCTGCTCATAGCTTCCCCGTAGGCTCATTTGTATGGCTTCGGTTCCATTCCAGTCCCCCGGCGTCTACCGAAAGTTTGCACCCAAGTTTGTATGTGTGTGTGTGTGTATGTGTGTGTATGTATGAGTGTATGTGTGTGTGTATGTGTGCGTATGTGTGCTGTGTATGTGTGTATGTATGTGTGTGTATTCTGTAAGTGTGTATGTGGTGCGTGTGCATATCTATGTGTGATGTATGTATGCGTGTGTGTGTATGTAGAATGTATGTATGTATGTATGTATGTATGTATAGATGTAGTATGTAGTATGTAGTATGTATGTATGTATGTATGTATGTATGTAGTATGTATGTATGTATGTATGTATGTATGTTGTATGTATGTAGTAGTATGTATGTATGTATGTATGGATGTATGTAGGTGTGTACATATGTATGTGTGTGTATGTCTGTATATATGTGTGTTGGTGTATTTATATTTGTGTGATGTATGTGGTATGTATGTATGTATGTATGTATGTATGTATGTAGTATGTATGTATGTATGTATGTATGTATGTATGTATGTTGTATGTATGTGTATGTATGTATGTATGTACGTATGTATTTATGTTTTATGTGTGTGTATGTATATGAGTGTATACACACAGACACACACACATACATACATATGTACTACATACATACATACATACATACATACATACATACATACATACATACATACATACATACATACATACATACATACACGTGCGCGCACATGCACACGCGCACGCGCATGGGTGCGTGTGCGTGTGTGTGGGTGTGTGTGCGCGTATGCGTGTGTGTGCGCATGTGTGTATGTGTGCATGTATGTATGTGTGTGTATGTGTGTATGTATGTGTGTATGTATGTATTTGTGTACGTGTGTGCGTATGTATGTACTTCTGTATGTCTGTGTGTATGTATGTGTATGTATGTGGTTGTGTATGTGTGGGTATATGTATGTAAGCCACAATCAGCACGGCGGATTTATCTGCCCGACTACAAAAGCCCTCCTCCCTCCGTAGCCAGTTGGGGCACGCTACCGCTGCGAGCATGGCTTTCAAATTTTCGTTCCTCATGCAGGTTGGTTACGTACCCCGCGCCTTCTGTATTCGTTCTAACGATCCTTTTTTGTTAGCGGTGTCGTGCCCCACTGAAGTGCTTGACTTCTGCCGCAAAACTGTGTATTAATCTCTTTTTGAATACTGTGCAACATTCCACCTTATCGGTCTACTTCGAATTCTGTCGGGTGATGTTGAGATGAACCTGGGGCCCCCGGAAACTTTAGAAAGCCCTGCGGAAAAGGTATCCTGCTCAGAACTTACGCAATCTACCATTAGGTACGAACTTGCATCTATCCGCTTGGCTCATGCTGACATCGAAAATCTTGTCGGAAACCTCTCGTCGCGTCTAGATGAGGTTGAAAAAAAATTAGGCATAAACCAGTGCAAAAGCCCACCCCTCGAACACCCCCTTCTCCGAAATTGCTTCTCTTTCTTCTGAGGTAAAACAACTCGCTGACAAATGTGTTGACGCTGAAAACCATCTTCGCCGATTGAATCTATTGTTCTTCGGAATTAAAGACGAAAATACAGAAACTTGGGCTGAATCTGAAGCAAAAATAATTTCTTTTTGCGCCACGAACCTTGAAATAATCATCACCGACGCAGCTTTAGAGCGTGCGCACCTGCTCGGTCACTACTGCGCCGCCAAAATGCGCCCAATTATCGTTAAGTTTGTGCACTTCAAAAATAAATCTAGAATCCTCCAGTCTTCTCGGAAACTGAAGGAAAGAACCTTCTTTATACAGGAAGACCATTCAGCACGCGTGCGCCTCACAAGGTGAAGTTATACTCTTTTGGGCAGCAAAGCAACGCCAGCTTTAAAATCTGCTTTGACAAACTGACAATTGATAAGAAACAGTACACCTACAATGCAATGATTGATTCCGTTGTTGAACTAACCATATAGCACATTCCACGTGCCCACAAGTTCGCTATCACTCATGCTAACGTTCCAAACAAGCCCTTTACAGCCATTTCAGCTTTCCATAACGCAACTGTAATGCTTACTGACGTCCGGAGCTACCTGCCAAAAAGAGAAACCGTTGAAGCTCTACTGGAAGATAACAGTGCTGATCTCCCGATATTTACTGAATCTTGGCTTAACCCAGACATTCAGGATAACAAGCTACTTTCCACAAAGTCTTCATAATGTATTCACAGAAAAGATAGGCTGGGGCGCCGGGGAGGCGGGGTTGTGCGCCCCAGCCTAGAAATTATTTTTGCTTCAGATTCGGCCCAAGTTTCTGTATTTTCCTCTTTAATTCCAAAAATCCTGTGCGTAAATCTAACTTTCCCAGCCAGTCAAACAGTACTAATCGCATCTAATCGAGCACCTGACTCTGACGATGATTTCACACAAGAACTCTACTCTGTAGTCTTAGACCTAACTTCTCGCTTTCCGCGTTCGAACTTCTTGCTGTGTGGCGACTTTAATTTCCCAGACATTGATTGAGTTCACCTATCTGCTCACTCACCCCTTTCAAGAAACTTTCTAGATTTGTGCCTTATGTTTAATTTTGCCCAAATGATTACTATGCCCACTCGTGGTACCAACAGACTCGATTTATTTTTGGTCTCAACTCCCGATCTTGTAAACTCCCTTCAATGCGTAGATGGTATCAGTGACCATAAAATTTTATTATATGGCCTTTCCATTCCTATTCCTACCCGACAACCTCTCAATAAGTGCATCCACGATTATGACAAAGCCAATTTTTCCAAAATTAATGAAGAACTGGCAGATTTCTATGAAACGTTTTTTCATTGTGCTGCTTCGCGGACAGTCGAACAAAACTAGGTGTTATTTAAAAACAAATTGCTTTCCCTAATTGACAAACATGTACCTACAATCTGTATTCGCGGGGATGCCGAAAGACCATGGTACTCCAATTCCTTGAGGAGGCTGTCAAAAAAGAAAAAAAACGCCTCTTCAGAGAAGCCAAGTTATCGAAATCCCCTGTTAGATGGGAAACGTATCGCACATGTTTGCGCTGTTAAAAAATACAAAAAGGCAATCCTTCGGTAATGATCTCCTCGACATCCTGCGCGACAACCCACAAAAATGTTCGAAGTATTTGTCTCGTAAAAACAGCGCTGCTCAAAACTTGCCATTTACTAATCCCGATGGTTCGGCTGTTTCTGCCACTGACTCCGCCGAAATCATGAATTCCCATTTTTCATCTATATTCACGCATGAACCCTCCACCGACGTTTCGTCCTTGCCGCGCAGAGACTTCCCGCAGATGCCACGCATTTTTGTTACTAGCGAAAGAATAGCAAATCTAATCGACAACCTTGAATTCTCGAGTTCCCCTGACCCAGACAATATACCTGCTAAATTTCTGAAAAGCACAAAAATAATATCAAGTCTTATCCTACAATTAATTTTTAACCAATCCCTTGACACTGGTTTTATTTCTAAAGACTGGAAGATAAGTAAAGTCATCCCCATGCCCAAATCGGGAAGCCCTTCAGACCCCTCAAACTATCGTCCTATTTCGTTAACATGCATTGCCTGCAAGCTGCTGGAACACGGAATCTACTCCCACATTGCAACTCATCTGGACCAAAATTCCTTCTTTTTTTAACCAGGACGGTTTCCGG
>NC_051170.1:164454505-164474505 GCF_013339725.1 Rhipicephalus microplus | reverse complement strand
ATGAGCGGGCAAGGCACAGATACACTTTTATACTTCACTGGGAGTTCGAGTTCCCCCAACACCGGAAGCTGTCCCACGTAACATGACAGCTTGATTCGTGGTGGTTGTAAGCGCGGCCACTGTGCGTGGTGTCGATTGTACCCTTGGCGCGATACGACGCACACCGGGGAACCCGTATCCACTTCCATGGCAAGGTCTACGTTGCCCCATCGAAACGTGCGGCGTATGGGTGGTTCCAAACCATTTTTTCTTCCCGAAATCAACGTCCAAACGTGTGCGCTATTCAAGTCGTCGTTGCTAGACGCGCTTTCAACTGTCAGTGCCTTTACACTCGCTGCCCACCTTCCCACCTTTGCATCAGTTGGAGCACTGTAGCATTCCTTTGCCAAATGACCGCGCCGCCCACAGTGATAGCAGCGTGCGTTAACCCAGCGGCAGGCGTTATCGTCGTGCTTCGTGCTTCCACATCGGCCGCATTCATGCGACGCGCCTAGTGTGCGATTACCTCGAGAGGGCGAGCGATGATGGGCTTGCATTTTTAGCACAGTCGGCGGCTCTGCACTCATATCTTTTACATCGCTGTCGGTTGCTTCGGCTGCAATGGACATTGATTCAGCCTCTTCGAGGGTTAAATCTTTATGTGCCAGTAACTGCTTGCGCAAGTTAGTTGAGCGTACGCCGCAAACAATCCTGTCCCTCAACATCCGGTTCAGCGCACTTCCGAAGTTGCAATTGTGTGCTATGCTCCGTATTTCGACTAGGAATGCGTGCACCGACTTCCCTTCTTGTTGGCAACGTGTGAAAAACTTGTAGCTTTCTGCAATCTCGTGACGCTTGGGATCGTAGTAGTCATTTAATGCCGCGACCGCTTCGGCGTAAGTAAGGGAATTCGGCGTCCGAGGTGCAATTAGCCCCGCTAGCACTTGCACAGTCTGCGTGCTGAGTGCTGCCAGCAGAAGTGCTCTCTGCCTTTTGGAGTCAGTAATGGCATTTGCCTCAAAATATGCTTCAGCCCGAACAAGGTATGGTTTCCACTTATCTCTTGTGTCGTAGAACACTGGGAGCTGGAGGCTGGTCATGGTCGCCGGTACTTGTTGCGGCAGGCCGTCGGCTTCCACTCTCACGGCTGCATGGACGGTTTCCGGGCTCGTCGCCACTGTTGTAACTTAGGCGCGCGCAGTGAAGCAGCAAGGACGATGGTCGGGCAGTCAACGACAGCGTTTATTGTCCGCAGCGTGGTTATATACATTGACATTAGGAGAGGGTGAAGGGAGGGGGGAAAGGGAGAATGAAGGCGCACAGGGCCCAAACGAAATGGTGCGCGCGCAGCTGGTTTTGCTGGCGTTACAAACGAAACAAATACAACAGTATGTGTATGTAGGTTTGTCTGTATGTGTGTATGTATATATATACGTGTATGTATGTATGTATGTATGTATGTATGTATGTATGTATGTATGTATGTATGTATGTATGTATGTATGTATGTATGTATGTATGTATGTATGTATGTATGTATGTATGTATGTATGTATGTGTGTGTGTGTGTATGTGTAAGCGTGCGTGCATGTGTGCATGTGTGTGTATGTATGTATGTATGTGCATGTGTGTGGGCATGTGCGTGTATGCGTGCGTGCGTGGGCGTGTGTGTGCGAGCACGTGCGCGTGCGTGTATGTGTGTGTGTGTCTGTATATATGTGTGCATGTATGTATATCTGTATATATGTGTGCATGTATGTATGTCTGTATGTGTATGTATGTGTGTGTGTGTATGTGTGTTTGCGTATGTGTGCGTGTATGCATGTGTGTGTATGTGTGTCTGCATGTAAATGTATGTATGTATGTAAGTATGTATGTACGTACGTATCTATGTGTGTATGTGTGTTTGTATGTATTTGTGTATGTGTGTTTGTATGTATTTGTGTATGTATATATGTATGTGTGTATGTGTGTGTATGTGTGTATGTATGTGTGTGTCTGTGTGTCTGTGTGCATGTATGTATGTGAATGTATGTGGGTCTGTGTGTGTATGTATGTATGTGTGTGTGTATGTATGTATGTATGTATGTATGTATGTATGTATGTATGTATGTATGTATGTATGTATGTATGTATGTATGTATGTATGTATGTATGTATGTATGTATGTATGTATGTGTGTTTGTCTATGTATATGTGTGTGGGTTTGCACCTATTTGTGTATGTGTGTGTGTATGTGTGTATGTGTATGTGTGTGTGTTTGTATGTGTGTATGTATGAATGTGTGCGTGTGTGCGCGGGCGTGTGTGTGCATGCGCGTGTTTGTGTGCGCGTGCGTGCGTGTCTGTGCGCGTGTGTGCGTGCGCGTGTCTGTGCGCGGGCGTGTGTGTGTGTGGGCGTGTGTGCGTATGTGTGCGTGTGTGTGCGCGTGTGCGTGCGTGCGTAAGTGTGCGCGTGTGCGTGCGTGTGCGTGTGTGTGTTTCTGCGTGTGTGTGCGCGCGCGTGTTTGTGCGTGCGTGCTTGCGTGTCCGTGCGTGTGTGTGTATGTGTTAATGCGTGTGTGTGCATGCGCGTGCGTGTATGTGGGTGTGTGTGTCTGTATGTATGTGTGCGTGTGTGTGTCTGTATGTATGGGCGTCGTATGTATGTGTGCGTGCATGTATGTATGTATGTATGTATGTATGTATGTATGTATGTATGTATGTATGTATGTATGTATGTATGTATGTATGTATGATGTATGTATGTATGTATGTATGTATGTATGTATGTATGTATGTACGTTGGTATGTATGTATGTATGTATGTATGTATGTATGTATGTATGTATGTATGTATGTATGTATGTATGTATGTATGTATGAGTGTGTATGTATATGTATGCATGTATGTATTGTCACGATGAGTCACAAGTACTGGGGGACTTATTGAACGACCGGGTAGCTAGCTCTAGGACGATGCGTCAGTCATGGCTGGCTCTCGAGCCGAGAAGAGACACGCAATTTTCGTTCTTCCCTCCTGATGGTAGAGCCGCTCTTGCAGTCGACCCACTACGTGTGGGTGGCATTATCCCCCTTTCGAAAAGAAAAAAAAGTCCTAAAAATGGAAAGAAAAGTACATAGCACCACCACGATGTTACGACATAGGCACATGGAAAAAAAAGAAATTAGAAATTCGGATAAAGTAAAAGTAGAAATTAACGAGCGTGCCAATATAGGAAAAGTCAGTGAACGAAGAAGCAAGTTCACAAAAATAAATAAATAACACAAAGAACAGTGTACGCAAAGAAAACGTTATGAACAACGCGCAATAAATGGTTTTATGCGCAACACATGAACGACATCCGACCTCGGTCGTGTCCTACTCCGTGCCTGCGATGTTGAGTCCGGAACCACTTCGTAGTTCACGTCACTGACGCGACGTAACACTTTATATGGGCCAAAGTACTGACTCAGTAACTTTTCACTAAGGCCACGGCGGCGGACGGGCGTCCACACCCAAACTCGGTCTCCAGGGTTGTAAAATACTTCACTGTGGCTGATGTTATAGCGCCATGCGTCTGCCTGCTGTTGCTGGCCGATGTGTAGTCACGCGAGCGGCCGGGCTTCCTCAGCACGCTCAGCGAATCCATCGGCGTCAGTTGCCAACTCGTCTTCGTCTTGATACGGAAGCATAGAGTCCAGCATGGTCTGCACTTCGCGGCCGTAGAGAAGCCGAAATGGCATGAATCGCGTGGTCTCTTGCACGGCGGTATTATACGCGAAGGTCACGTAAGGTAAGATCCGGACCCATGTTTAGTGCTTTACGTCGATGTACATTGAGATCATGGCTGCGACGGTTTTATTCAGTCGCTCGGTAAGTCCGTTGGTTTGCGGGTGGTACGCAGTTGTCTTTTGGTGTCTGGTGTTGCTCAGCTTGAAAACCTCGTCCATAAGCTGCGCCGTGAATGCCGTCCCTCTGTCCGTTATTATACTGCAAGGAGCACCGTGTCGTAACACGATGTGGCGCAAGAAAAATTGTGCTACCTCAGAAGCCGTGGCTCGTGGGATCGCCTGCGTCTCAGCGTACCGTGTCAAATAGTCGGTCGCGACGATCACCCATTTGTTGCTGTTCGCAGACAGGGGAAATGGCCCGAGAATGTCCCTGCCGACTTGGTCGAATGGCGTGCAAGGTGCTTCAATGGGCTGAAGCAAACCAGCTGGCTTAACAGACGGTTGCTTTCGGCGCTGACATTCCCGACAGCTCTTGACGTACTTCTTGACGCTTTCCGAAAGTCCTGGCCAATAGTACCTCTCGCTCACTCTGGCAAGTGTCCTGGAGTAGCCCAGATGACCGGATGTGGGTTCGTCATGGCAAGCGAAGAGGACGTCGTCTCGCATGTCTCTTAGGAACCACCAGGAGGTAGGCACGGTTGTTCAAACGAGCGTTCTTCTTGTACAGCATACCATCTCGAAGGCAAAACGACGGCAACGAGCGGAATAAATTACGTGGTATGATTGTGCCCTGGCCCTCTAAATGATCGATGATCGGACGAATCTCTGCGTCATCCCGCTCCCGTTTACTCAAGTCTGATGAGCTGATGGCGCCCAGGAAGCCTTCGTCTTCCTCTGCTTCCTGACTGACGACATGAAGGGGTGCGCGTGACAGTGTGTCAGGGTCTTCATGCTTACGGCCGGACTTATGAACGATGGTGACGTCAAATTCCTGCAGCCGCAAGCTCCACCGTGCTAGCCGTCCTGAAGGGTCGCGTAGGGCTTGCCAACCAGCAGAGGGCGTGGTGGTCCGTCACTATCTTGAAGGGATGACCATAAAGGTACGGACGAAACTTGGTGATTGCCCACACGACTGCGAGGCACTCTTTCTCCGTAGTGGAATAATTCGCCTCGGCACGGGATAGAGAGCGGCTGGTGTAGGCTATCACCCTTTCGATGTCCTCTTGATGCTGAACGAGCACTGCACCAAGCCCAACGTTACTAGTGTCAGTATGGACTTCCGTGTCAGCATCATTGTCGAAATGAGCTAGAACGGGTGCTAATTGCATGCGTTGTCCCAGTTCATCAAAAGCTGCTTGTTGCTCGTTTTCCCAGACAAACGGCGTGTCGTCCCTTGTGAGACAAGTCAGAGGTTCTGCTATCTGTGAAAAGCCATGAATGAACCGGCGATAGTAGGCGCACAAACCAAGGAAGCGCCGGACGGCTTTCTTATCGACAGGAGCTGGTAATTCGGCAACAGCGGCAAGCTTGTCTGGATCGGGCCGGACTCCTTCGGCGCTAACTACATGTCCAAGAAATTTTAGTTCTTCATAGCCGAAGTGGCACTTCTGTGGCTTTAGAGTGAGGTCCGCCGATCGGATAGCCTCCAGCACGCTGCGCAGGCGCTAAAGGTGCTGCTCGAACGTGGCAGAGAAGACCACCACATCATCAAGGTAGACAAGACAAGTCTGCCACTTGAGCCCTGTGAGGACAGTGTCCATCATTCGCCTGAAAGTTGCCGGCGCTGAACACAAGCCGAAAGGGAGTACTCGAAATTGGTATAGGCCGTCTGGAGTCACGAAAGCGGTCTTTTTGCGGTCTCGCTGATCTACCTCGATTTGCCAGCACCCGCTTTTGAGATCGAGAGAAGTGAAATAATGGGCACGACGAAGTCTATCCAGCGAATCGTCGATACGCGGTGGCGGGTACACATCCTTTTTGGTCACGTTGTTAAGCTTTCGGTAATCGACGCAGAAGCGTAGCGACCCGTCCTTCTTTTCGACGAGCACGACTGGAGATGACCACGGGCTGTTGGATGGTTTGATAACGCCATCGTCAAGCATCTCGCGAACTTGGGTACGTATCGCTTCACGTTCTTTAGCCGACACGTGGTAGGGGGGCTGGTGTATTGGGCGTGCGTCCTCGCACGTGATGATCCTGTGTTGAGTGATGGACGTCTGGCGGATCTTTGAGCAACTTGCGAAGGAAGACCTGTACTCGAACAAGAGCGCTTGCAGCGCAGTCTACTTATCGGTGGGCAGATCAGGATTGATGTCAATGTTGCTCATTGATGTGTCTGCGTTATCCACTATTTCTGACGTGAGACAGTTGGTTACGTTTGCTACTTCGTGGGCAAACGCCATCGAAGTGCCACGGAAAAGGTGTCGATGCTCGTTGCTGAAGTTGGTAACGAGCAATTCAGATCGGCCGTCACGAACGTGTATTACACTTCTCGCTACACATATGCCTTGCTGCAGGAGGTGTTCTAAATTTGTCTCGGCCACCACATCGCCATCGCTCAAACCACAGCATGTTACGTCGACTAGAACACTGGCTCTGGGAGATAAGCGTCACGCTCTGTTCAGAAATACGAAGTACGTCGACACGCATTCCGTCATCCTGCACGTTGATTGCTCGCTGGGCTGAGAACGTGACGCGGCGCTCTTGCAGATCAATGATAGCTCCATTTTCGTGTAGAAAATTAACTCCCAGAATGACTTCACGAGAGCATTCACGTTGAACAAGGCAGCTTGCTACGAATGTGTACCCTTGAATCTCTTCTCTAGTTGTGCAGGCGCCCAGTGGTGTAACGACATGGCCACCAGCTGTCCGAATCTGCGAGGTATGCCACGACGTGATTACTTTCTTCAGCTGCGTTGTCAGTTTCCCGCTCAGTATGAAATAGTCTGCGCCGGTGTCCACTAACGCATTAACTACACAACCACCAACTGTTACTGCTATGTCGAGTGAAAGCCGGCTATCCTTTGCAGCAGGTGATGTCAGACCAGTTTCTGTACGGTTCTGCATCAATAGGAGGTCTTCAGCGCTTCGACGTTCAGCGACCCCGCCCCCAGAGTTCGCTTCGGCTAGTTTTCCCGGCGGGGGCTGGGAGATCGTGAGGTAGAATACCGCTGGGGCGTTGATAAAAATCGCCTCGGTGATGGCGAGCGCGACTGGCGTCCGGCAGACGGTGGTGCATGCTGATGGGAGAGGTAGTTTTGATTGTCGCGTGGTTTCTGACCGTAACGGGGTGGCGGCGAGTACGCAGAGAAGCCGCGAAGCCCAAGACGGTGATTAGGGCACTGGCGGTACAAGTGATCAGCTTCTCCGCAGTGAGAGCATAGAGGCCGGTGATCGGGTGTGCGCCAGACATCAGACTTCCGAGGAGACGAGTACCGATCGTCAATGTACTGGACCGGTTGCACCGAACGATGGGCGACAGAAGCAGCACGGACAAAGGGCAGGGGCGGTGGCGTGTACGTGCCTTCGTAGTATGGTATGTGCTACGCTGACTCGAGTGAAACTGCAGGGACAGGATGAACGAACAATGGCGGTGATGCAGCTGGGCGTTTCAAGGCTTCCGCGTACGTTGTGCCACGGTGGTATTCAGCAGGAGCTGACGCAGCTGTATCAGGAGGCAAGGTGTGCCGGAGGGCCTGGTGCAGCTCATCCTTGATCACAGTTGCAATAGAGCTAACCGTAGGATGAGGTGTTACACCAGCTTTTGCAACTCTTCACGTACAATATTACGGATGAGTTCAAGTAAGGAGTCATTGCTGGTCCCAGCGGCTGCGAAACTGTCAGCAGTGCACATGCCACTGACTTGCCTGCCGTATTGGTTTGATCGCTGCTGCAGCATTTTTTCCATTGTCACTGCTTCAGACAAGAACTCCGCGACCGTCTTCGGAGGGCTTCGCACAAGGCCGGCAAAAAGCTGGTCCTTGACACCGCGCATCAAGTGACGCAACTTCTTGTCTTCCGTCATTCTTGAATCTGCCCGTCGGAAGAGACGCGTCATGTCGTCGACGTACGCGGTCACAGTTTCGTTTGGCGACTGGACGCGGGCAAGAATAGCTCGTTCAGCTCTTTCTTGGCAGTCAGCGCTGGCATATGTCTGCAGAAGTCTACAAGAGAATTCGGGCCACGTCGTCAGCTGCTCCTCTCGATTTTGATACCACGTGCGAGCCCCGTCTTCGAGATAGAAGTAGACACGACCCAGTTTCGCCACGTCGTCCCACTGATTCAAGTTGGCTACGCGCTCGAAGTCCGGCAACCAATCCTCAACGTCTTCGCGCTCCGTACCATGGAACGTCGTCGGTGCCCGCGGGCTTTCCAACGTATAGCGGTTCGACGACGTGCTTCCCGTGCCGGTTGGCAAGGTTTGTACTGAAGTGCTGGTCATGTTTGTTGACGTGGTGGGAGCAGTATCGTTGACTTCCGGAGGCAATCCCCTGATTCGGCGGCTCGTCTGATGCACGGGAGTATTGACTGGCACTGGACTCGTATGTCCTGGAAGGGTCTGCAGCATCCGTCGTGGCTGGCTCTCGAGCCGAGAAGAGGCACGCAATCTTCTTTCTTTCCTCCGGATGGTAGAGCCACTCTTGCAGTCGACCCACTACGTGTGGGTGGCAGTATGTATGTATGTATGTATGTATGTATGTATGTATGTATGTATGTATGTATGTATGTATGTATGTATGTATGTATGTATGTATGTATGTATGTATGTATGTATGTATGTATGTATGTATGTATGTATGTATGTATGTATGTATGTATGTATGTATGTATGTATGTATGTATGTATGTATGTATGTATGTATGTATGTATGTATGTATGTATGTATGTAGGTATGTATGTATGTATGTATGTATGTATGTACGTATGTATGTATGTATGTATGTATGTATGTATGTATGTATGTATGTATGTATGTATGTATGTATGTATGTATGTGCACGTGTGTGTACGTACGTGTGTGTGGTGTACGTGTGTTTGTATGTACGTGTGTGTGTGTATGTGTGTGTGTACGTGTGTATATATGCACGTTTGTGTGTGCATGTACGTGTATGTTCATTGTGTATGTGTAGATTCATTTGTTCGGAATGCAGAAAGCCTGTTTTATGAAGACTAAAAGCAACTTTTGTTTTTTTATGTTTGTGAGCGCTTCCGAACACACTGATCACAGTACCCCCTGCTGATACCTCGATGTTTTGTGACCTGTCCAAGATTTTGTACAATTGCTTTCATCGTTCAAGTTTTATTTTCACCATCATCTTGTGATTCTGTTTCTTCCGCTATGTGCGATATTGCCTGGTTTGTACGCGACTGTGTATATTTGCTCGCCCATGCTGTATGAGCCTGAGAAAGGCTTACAGTATTAAATAAATAAAATAAATAAATAAGTATGTGTGTGTGTGCACGTGTGTGTGCGCGCGTGTGTGCGTGTGTATGTGTGCGTGTGCGTGTGCTCGCGTGTGGGTGCGCGCATATGCGCGCGTTTGTGTGCACGTGTGCGCGCGTGTGTGTGTGTGCACGTGCGTGCGCGCGTGTGTGTGTGCGTGCGTGTGCGTAGGTGCTTGTGTGTGTGCTTGTGTGTGTGCGTGTATGTGCGTGTGTGTGCGTGCGTGTGCCTTTGTGCGCGTGTGTGTGCGTGTGTGTGAGCGTTTGCGTGAGCATGCCTGTGTTTGTATGAGTGTGTGCGTGCGTGTATATGTGTCACTATGTGTGCGTGTGTGCGTGCCGTCGAAATATGCTTCCGTTTGCCGTCGTCGTTTTTCGCAACGGTCACGCTGCCATTTATGTGTGCAATCCCTCGAACTGCCCGTCATTCCTACTACGTGGAGAACGCCTGGGAAGCTACGAACCCTTCGAGTGCATTCTTCCGGCTACTATACCCGATTCTACGGCTGCGCTCTCAATTTGTGCTGTCACTCCTACCAACACGCCTAATGATACTCTCGGCGTATTCTCGGATGCCATCGACTCTGAGCTCGCACCAACTCAGCGCGAAGAGATTATAAATTTTCTACTCAGCTTTCGCTCTTCATTCGACGTGTGCATGTATGTCTGTATGTATGTATGTATGCATGTATGTTTGTATGTATGTGTGTGAATGTGTGTGTATGTGTGTGTGTATGTGTCTATGTGTGTGTGTATGTATATGTGTGTGTAGTGTATGTGTGTGTATGTGTGTCTGCGTGTAATGTATGTATGTATGTATGTAGGTATGTATGTATGTATGTATGTATGTAGGTATGTATGTATGTATGTATGTATGTATGTATGTATGTTGTTGTGTATGTGTGTATGTATGTGTGTACGTATGTGTGTATGTGTATGTATGTATGTATGTATGTATGTATGTATGTATGTATGTATGTATGTATGTATGTATGTATGTATGTATGTATGTATGTATGTATGTATGTATGTATGTATGTATGTATGTATGTATGTGTGTGTTTGTGTATGTGTATGTGTGTATGTGTGTGCATGTGTGTGTATATATGTGTGTATATCTGTGTGTGTATGTATGTGTGTGTGTGTGTAGGTGTGTATGTGTTTGTGTGTGTGCGTGTGTGTGTTGTATGTGTGTTTAAGTATGTGTGTATGTGTGTGTATGTTTGTATGTATGTGTGTGAATGTGTGTGTATGTGTGTGTGTATGTGTCTATGTGTGTGTGTATGTATATGTGTGTGTATGTATGTGTGTGTATGTGTGTCTGCGTGTAAATGTATGTATGTATGTATGTATGTATGTATGTATGTATGTATGTATGTATGTATGTATGTATGTATGTATGTATGTATGTATGTATGTTTTTGTGTATGTGTGTATGTATGTGTGTACGTATGTGTGTATGTGTATGTATGTATGTATTATGTATGTATGTATGTATGTATGTATGTATGTATGTATGTATGTATGTATGTATGTATGTATGTATGTATGTATGTATGTATGTATGTATGTATGTATGTATGTGTGTGTTTGTGTATGTGTATGTGTGTATGTGTGTGCATGTGTGTGTATATATGTGTGTATATCTGTGTGTGTATGTATGTGTGTGTGTGTGTAGGTGTGTATGTGTTTGTGTGTGTGCGTGTGTATGTGTGTATGTGTGTTTAAGTATGTGTGTATGTGTGTGTATGTTTGTATGTATGTGTGTGAATGTGTATGTGTATGTATGTATGTATGTATGTTGTATGTATGTATGTATGTATGTATGTAGTATGTATGTATGTATGTATGTATTATGTATGTATGTATGTATGTATGTATGTAGTATGTATGTATGTATGTATGTATGTATGTATGTGTATGTGTGTGAATGTAGATGTGTGTATGCATGTGTGTATATTGTCACAAATAATGGGTATGAGCCATCAACTGTTGGTGGAATCCCTTGGAAGTGAAGAAAGCAGAGGGCTTTTGCGTCCTGGTCTGAGGGCAAGCAAGACGTCGTTTCGTCGCTGTCTGTTATTACGTTCGCGGCACTGGTGGAGGTGCTGGGTAAATGCGCCTCGGCTGCAGATTTTCAGCCAACACACCGAGCTACTTGGAGAGAGCTAGAGCTCTCACGGCACGAAGCAGTCGCCGCCTGCGAGGACTTTCTCCGGAGTACGGTCCCCTCTCTCAAGACGAGATGGCAACTTCAACTAACAACCAGGCGAGTCCAACCAACGACGCCTATTATTTTCTCCCGCATGTTTTTCATGCGCCACAAACACCACGCTCATTGCATGGAGACATTTATGAAGATGTTGACGACTGGCTTGACCACTTCAATCGAGTTGCCAACATCAACGATTGGGATGAAGCTCGCAAGCTGCGGAGAGTTTACTTTGCATTAGAAGACTCTGCCAAAACGTGGTACGAGAATCACGAGGGTTCCTTCGCGACGTGGCATGAGTTCAGCCAACAGTTTCGTGATGCGTACCCCAGCACTGAAAGGAAAGAGAGAGCGGAGCAGGCTGTCTCGTTTCGGAACCATTGACCCAACGAGAGAGTTTTGATGTTTGTCGAGGACATGCTTCGACTCTTCAAGCGTGCTGACGCTGCAATGTCCGAAGAAAAGAAGGTGCGGCATTTAATGCGTGGGGTAAAAGAGCAGCTCTTCGCCGGAGTCGTGCGCAATCCACCGACGACTGTGGCAGAGTTCATAAATGAGGCAACCACAATGGAGCGTACTCTCCAGTATAGGTCGTCACAGTATGAACGCCACGACGTGACCCCTGCTGCATGCTTTATCCGGGCTGACAGCGAGAGGCATGCCCTCGCTGAGTTCATAAGAAGCGTCGTGCGGGACGAGCTGCGCCAACTCCAAGCAGCGGGACCCCAACCACCCGTAAGTGATCTCGCAGACTTAATCCGAAATGAGATCCGACAGGGGGTCACCCCACTCACGCCAACAAGGCCTGAGGCCCCTGTGCTGACTTATGCGGCGGCTCTGCGATCTCCTGCACCACATGGCCCTGATCCCACCATGGGGAGAATGGATCAGGCTAGTCATCGATTCCAGGGCAGCTCTTCGACTCCGCCACCCGTTTCAAGGTTTCCGAGTGCACCAATTCATCGTCTGTCTGGATCGTGGCAGAACGCCACAAAGGCCAGCGTGTGGCGTACGTCCGATAACCGTCCACTCTGCTACCACTGTGGCGGAGCGGGTCACGTCTACCGTAACTGCCAGTACCGCCAACTTGGTCTCCGTGGCTTTCACCCTGATGCTCGGCGCCCGCGTTACGGTGAGCGTCCCCGCGACATCGAAGCGTACCCTACGGGCCAGCAATCTCCTCACCTTGGTCAACGCCCCCAATCACAATCACCATCACCTCGCCGTCCCTCGTCACCTAGCATTCCCTCGTCATCTTATGCTCCTTTCAGAGGCTGGTCACCGAGTCCCCACAGGGGAAACTAGAAACCGCGGCTCCTGGGGGTGAAGCCGCGTCCCAACGAACTGTCAAAGAGCCTCCTTCGACGCAAAGACCCGACGAAGACCGTTCGGACTTTCCAGTCGTTTCCGAAAGTCATAATACTGTTTCTGCCGATATCACCGTACGCGTCGATAATCACGTCGTCACTGCCCTCGTCGACACGGGCGCCGATTATTCTGTTATGAGCAGCGCCCTAGCATCCCAACTGAGTAAGGTAACTACCCCTTGGCAAGGACCGCCGTTGCGCACGGCAGGAGCCACCTCGTCACGCCAACTGGAATGTGCACAGCCCGTGTTCGAGTCCGTGCTTCGACGTTCACAGGGTCTTTCCTCGTATTACCTGTGTGCTCCCGTCCACTCATACTGGGGCTGGACTTTCTTCGCGAACACGGCGATATTATTGACTTACGAGACTTGCAAATGTCGTTCGAGGACCCGTTTCATCCTGAACCGGAAAGCGCTCACCCATCGAAGGCTGCCCTACGTGTATCCTCCAAATCTGTTACTCTGCCTCCCCGCAGCAGCCTTTTTATCAACGTTGAATGTGACCAAGACGTCGCCGATGCTGTAATTGCAGAAGTAAATTTGTCCCTACTTTTTGCACAACAAATCTGCGTAGCCCGAGGTATTGTTCAGCCCAGTAGAAAGCAGGCTTGCCTATTAGTCACGAATTTCAGCGAGGAGTATCGCCATCTTACGAAACACACTGCGATAGCATACCTTGAGGATATTACCGACGTCCCTGGTCCCTCAACACTATCTGCTCTTTCGTCGTGCGACAATTCCGCCATGACATTTGCAAGCACTCTCGACGTAAACCAAGGTCTACCGTCTGCACAACGGGAACGTCTTTTGAAGCTACTCGGCTCATTTCGGGACTGCTTCGCTACGACTTCGAAAGTTAACCAAACACCGCTTGCCAAGCATCGTATCATCACCGAGCCTACCGAGAGACCCATTCAACAGCATGCCTACAGAGTCTCGCAAAAAGAACAAGACGTTATACGCCAACAGGTCCAGCAGATGCTCAAGGACGATGTCATCCAGCCATCGACCAGTCCCTGGGCGTCCCCTGTAGTGTTAGTAAAGAAAAAAGATGGTACTCTCTGATTTTGCGTCGACTACCGAAAGTGGAATAAGATCACAAAGAAAGACGTGTATCCTTTACCACGAATAGACGACTCGCTGGACCGCATTCGCAATGCTCGTTACTTTTCTGCCATGGATCTATGCAGCGGCTATTGGCAAATATCTGTTGATGAGCGCGACCGCGAAAAGACCGCCTTCATTACTCCTGACGGACTCTACGAGTTCAAGGTCCTTCCATTTGGCTTATGCTCGGCACCAGCTACTTTTCAAAGAATGATGGACACGGTTCTTTCTGGGCTAAAATGGCAATCGTGTCTTGTCTACCTTGACGATGTGGTCGTCTTCTCGGACACGTTTGAGCTGCACGTCCAGCGCTTACAGGAAGTTCTTCAGGCGATTCAAACAGCTGGACTTTCTCTCAAACCTGAGAAATGCCGCTTTGCATTCGAGGAACTGAAATTTCTTGGTCACGTCGTCAGCCACGCCGGTATACACCCAGACCCTGAGAAAACGAAAGCTGTTGCCGCATTTCCTGTCCCAACGAACAAGCGTGACCTCCGCCGATTTCTGGGACTCTGCGAATATTACAGACGCTTCGTCAAAGGCTTTTCTAAAATCGCTGAACCGCTAATTGAACTTACGAAAGACGGCGTACCGTTTGTTTGGGGCCATGATCAGCATTACGCCTTTGACACGCTACGAAACCATCTCCAAGCCCCACCTGTACTCGATCACTTTGACGACAACGCTGCCGCAGAGCTACGCACGGATGCCAGCAACGTCGGACTTGGAGCTGTACTGGTTCAATGGCAAAATGGCATAGAGCGCGTGATTGGCTATGCAAGTCGAACACTATCATCTGCAGAAAAAAATTACTCTGCAACAGAAAAAGAATGCTTAGCCGTTGTTTGGGCTATAACAAAGTTTCGCCCTTATTTGTACGGTCGACCATTCAGGGTAGTTAGCGGCCACCATTCTTTATGCTGGCTCGCCAACCTCAAAGACCCTTCCGGTCGTCTAGCACGCTGGAGCCTTCGGCTGCAAGAATTTGACGTTACAGTCATTCACAGTCAGGACGCAAACACACTGATGCTGACTGTCTCTCACGTGCACCAATTGGAAGTACGAACACGGACGTTGAAGAGGACGATACATTCCTTTCCTCTGTGTCAGCAACCGACTTGGCTCAACAACAACGCGACGACATGGAGCTAAGCCCGCTGATTGACTACCTCGAAGGCCGAAAACGCAGCCTTCCTCGAAACTTTTCACGTTCGCTGGCCTCGTTCTGCATCAGGGATGGAGTCCTCTACAAGAAAAATTTCGACCATACCCAGGCTATTTACCTACTGGTTGCGCCGACCTCGCTTCGGGACGATATTTTACATGCTTGTCACGACAAACCATCATCCGGACACCTTGGCTACACGCGCACATTGGAAAGAATTCACCGCTCATACTACTGGCCCCGCCTCGCAAAGACAGTCAAGCAGTACGTCCGCACATGCCGCGACTGCCAACGCCGTAAGACTCCACCTGTCTGACCAGCAGGACTACAACCCATCGCCACGCCGAAGAGACTATTCCATCAAATTGGCATTGACTTGCTCGGTTCATTTCCCACCTCTTCGTCTGGAAACCGGTGGATTGTGGTAGCCACCGATTATTTAACGCGTTACAGCGAAACAAAGGCCCTGCCCAAAGCTACCCCAGCTGAAATCGCACAGTTTTTTTGTCACCAGCATCGTACTTCGTCACGGAGCGCCAGCTGTGATAATTACTGATCGTGGTACAGCTTTCACCACAGAGATGCTTCAAGAAGTGCTGAGACTAAGTGGTACAGAACATCGGAAAACCACGGGTTATCACCCCCAAACAAATGAACTCACTGAACGGTTGAACAAGACAATTGCAGATATGCTGTCAATGTATGTGGCCGCTGATCACAAGAACTGGGATGATATACTCCCTTACGTAACTTTTGCTTACAATACGGCAGTCCAAGAGAGTACAGGTTTCACCCCATTTCGCTTAGTTCATGGTCGAGAGGTCAATACAATGCTCGACGCATTGCTCCTTCCCAACAACTTGAGCATGTTCAACACGGACGCTGGAATGTTCGCTCAACGCGCCGAGGAGGCCCGTCAACTTGCCCGATGCCGTATTCAGGCTCACCAAACTGCCGACGCACACTGCTACAACCTTACACACCGAGAGGTTACCTTCCAACCAGGCGATGAAGTTTGGGTGTGGACTCCCATCCGACAGCGTGGTCACTCTGAGAAGTTGCTTGGGCGCTACTTCGGCCATTACAAAGTTCTGCGCCGACTCAGTGACGTTACGTATGAAGTTCTCCCTGAGGGCACCTCAAGACGTTCCCGTCGGTTTTCACAAAGTGATGTGGTGCACGTGTCAAGACTCAAGCCATATTTCTCGCGTCATCCATCGAACGTGGACAAACTTACCATGCAATGACTATTTTTTTGTCGCTTTAGTTTTTTTATTGTTTTGTGTACTTACTCCTTTCTTTATTGAGTACTTCTACGACGCCAGCCCATTTTTTCCCTTACGACGCCGTTGTTGGGTTCCATGGTAGCATCTTTTCTTTCGCATTTTTTTCTCAGCGCTCATTACCAGCATCGAGCCGATGCTTTTCGAGGAGAGGGAGTAATGTCATAGGTATTGGGTATGAGCCATCAACTGTAAGAGGTGGAATCCCTTGGAAGTGAAGAAAGAAGAGGGCTTTTGCGTCCTGGTCTGAGGGCAAGCAAGACGTCGTTTCGTCGCTGTCTGTATCACGTTCGCGGCAATATGTGTATGTATGTATGTATGTATGTATGTATGTATGTATGTATGTATGTATGTATGTATGTATGTATGTATGTATGTATGTATGTATGTATGTATGTATGTATGTATGTATGTATGTATGTATGTATGTATGTATGTATGTATGTATGTATGTATGTATGTATGTATGTATGTATGTATGTATGTATGTATGTATGTATGTATTTATTTATGTATGTATGTATGTATGTATGTATGTATGTATGTATGTATGTATGTATGTATGTATGTATGTATGTATGTATGTATGTATGTATGTATGTATGTATGTATGTATGTATGTATGTGTTTATCAATCAATCAATCAATTATTTTACTTCCC
The DNA here is from genome assembly GCF_013339725.1 of Rhipicephalus microplus. NCBI lineage: Eukaryota > Metazoa > Arthropoda > Arachnida > Ixodida > Ixodidae > Rhipicephalus > Rhipicephalus microplus. The sequence goes on along the minus strand of NC_051170.1, from coordinate 164,457,576 downwards.
TTAGATAAGGTGGAGTACAGGACTAAAAGCTCAAGAGCTTGACGAGGTCGTGACCCCGATCACAAGTTGACAAAGCAGCAGGAATGGCAGTCAATCAAGTACAACAAATATGAAATAAACGTACAAGTATAACTACACAAAAAGTAATACAAAAAGTTTATGAAAACAGTGCTAAGATAAAAAGAGAGTAGTTCAAATGTGTGATCATGAAGTGGCATGAACATGAAAAGCAATAATAAAAAGGAAAGAATGGGAAAATTCTGAGAGATGTATCATTGAGGATAATGTATCAGTTTGGCGAAGTGTTTAATCTGACAGTTTTGTTTAGAGGAAGGATCGAAATCTTCGCGGTTTAAAAAATTTAACAAAGAAGGTAGTCTGTAGGACAATGATTGTTTGTCATAAAAGGTTCTTGGGGTGGGTACAGTCCAAACTTCTTTGTGCCTGGTGAGTCGAACACTTGTGTTTACGCTAAGTTTAGCAAGATGTATTGTGCTATTGGTACAATGTTTGACAAACTCTTTATAGCATAACATCAGTCTGTAGTTCTACAAAAAGAAAACTGGAAGAATATGATATTTTAGAAAAACAAGTTTTGTAGAGGACAGTGTTCAGCCGCAATATGTCGTACGACCCTTTTCTGTAGTAAGTGCAACTTGCGCTAATTCGTCACACCGGTTGTGCACCACACTAAGCTAAAGTACAGTAACAAATATGATACCAGTGCATTGTATATCATAATTTTGACCTTAGTGGGAAGAAGAGATCGCATACGTAGAGTTCGCATACATAGATCGCATCTTAGAGTGTAGAATATCAACATGTACATTCCACGTAAGGTGTCGTGAAAAATATACACCAAGAATACTAACAGAATCAACCATGTCTAACTGCTGAGAGCCCAGAAATAAGCTCATATTCTTTATCAAGGGTTTTCCTTTAGGCGTATATAAAATGACTTGTGTTTTTGAAGGGTTTAGTTTTAGTAAATTCACTGAAGCCCAGGTATCTATAGCAGACAGTGTTTCATTAGCCGTTTCTTCTATCTCTGTTTCCATGCTCCCTGCAATAAAAACTGTTGTGTCATCGGCGCAAGAGACAAATGTTGCGTTGTTTGTGCAGTGTACAATGTCACTAATATAAATCAAAAATAAAAGTGGCCCTAAAATATTTCCTTGAGACACACCTGCAATGACCGGCTTCCTTGCAGATATTTCATTGTTGGCATCTACGAGTTGTGTCCTGTCTGAAAGGTAGGATTTTAAAAGAGCATGAGCTGTCCCACGCACACCATATTTTCTAATGTATGTATGTATGTATGTATGTATGTATGTATGTATGTATGTATGTATGTATGTATGTATGTATGTATGTATGTATGTATGTATGTATGTATGTATGTGTGTGTGTGTGCGTGCGCGCGTGCGTGTGTGTGTGCCTGTGTGTGTGCGCGTGCGTGTGTGCGTATGTGTTCGCGCGTGAGTGTGCGTGTGCGTGTGAGTGTGCGTGTGTGTGCGCGTGTGTGCGAGTGTGTGCGCGCGCGTAGGTGCGTGCGTGCGTGTGTGTGTGTGCATGCGTGCTCATGCGCGCGCGTGCGTGCGCGCATGCGGATGTGTGCACTTGTTTGCGTGTGTGCATGTGTGTGCGTTCGTGTGCATGTGTGTGGGTGTGAGTGAGTGTGTGTGTGCGTGTGCGTGTGTGTGAGTGTTTGCTTGCGCATACCTCTGTTTATGTGAGTTGTGCGTGCGTGTGCTTGCGTGTGTGTGCGTGTGTGCGCGCGCATGCATGTGCGCGTGTGTGTGCCTGCGTGTGCGTGTGTGCGTGTGCGTGCGTGTGCGTGTGTCTCTATGTATCTGTGAGTGTGCGTGTGTCGGTATGTATGTATGTGTGTGTGTCTGTTGGTATGTGTGCGTGCGTGTCTGTATGTATGTATGTGTGTGTCTGCTGGTATGTGTGTGTCTGTGTGTGTCGTATGTATGTGTGCACGAATGTATGTCTCTGTGTATGTATGTATGTATGTATGTATGTATGTATGTATGTATGTATGTATGTATGTATGTATGTATGTATGTATGTATGTATGTATGTATGTATGTATGTATGTATGTATGTATGTATGTATGTATGTATGTATGTATGTATGTATGTATGTATGTATGTATGTATGTCATCATCATCATCAGCCTGACTACGTCCACTGCAGGACAAAGGCCTCTCCCATGTTCCGCCAGTTAACCCGGTCCTGTGCTTGCTGCTTCCAATTTATGTATCCAATTTATGCTTCTTCCAATTTATGTATGTATGTATTTTACTTCAAAAACATCAAACTTTATTTCAGGAATGCATACATTTACATGAATAAAATTCTACAGTACAGAGGAGGTCCCGAAGTTAGAAAACTGTCGGGGGGACCTCTGTTAGAGAATGAGTCAAGTGCGATAACAATGCAGCAAGCAGTGAAATACACTTTGTACGAATTAAACAAAGAATGGTTAAAATTTCATAACAACAAGGCAATAAAAGTTCTGTGTAACAGCAAGTGGTATAGTGAGTAAAAGAATTACTAAAATTAGGAGTAAGGCACGACGGCAGAGTTTAGAAAACACGTTTTGTGATTAGGTACTCTTTAAACATTTTGCGAAACGAATAGAATGTGGGACATAACTTTATTTCAAGTGGTATGTTGTTCCATACGGATACACCTGTAAATTTAAGAGTTAGTTTTTCATAATTGCTACGCACTTTAGGGAGAAGGAAATTGTGACAGGCTGAAAACCTGGTGTTATTAGTATTGACAAGATGTTGTGTGGATAGCCCTGAAACACATAGACCATGATAAATGAGGCGGTACATCAATATAGCTAACTTTAGAGTGAATAAAAGAATTATTGGAAGCACGGAAAAATAAATAAAGAGTGGCGTAGAAGGCGATTGAAATGGAGCGAAGGCTATCAGACGTAGTGTCCGTTTCTGAAGATATAGAAAGGGCTCCAGGTGACTGGCATATGTATTACCCCAGGATGAAATGCAATAGGAAAGATGGCTATGAATATATGCATAGTATAATGATA